>RXON01002238.1:0-79239 GCA_009667805.1 Leptobrachium leishanense
GGCAGTCGTCTCCAACATATCAGGGATTATTATTTCATAAGAAACTTATACGAGACACAAATATCAATCGTCTATATCTCTTAGAAATTATGCTGAATTCTTTTAATTGTCTGTGTTTTGCTTTAAAAAATACAATAATCAATAATCGGATAAAAATATATATATATTTATTACGTATACAAAAGAATTTCAAATCTCATTTCATAAACAAAAATTTACAAACCACACTCCATCAGCATATAAAAACTAGCTTTACAATATATGTATCTCCGGTTAGTAACTGCATATATGATTAATATCATTTACCTTAATAGTTAGTAACTAATACACAAATGGTTAATAAACATTTCTGCTTAATACAACATGCATTTCCCAGCAAACAATGTTTAACCAGCCAGCTCTTATAGATATATATATATCTCTATGCTACATAGATCAACAAAAGATGAGCTAATTTGATGATAAGTAATAAAAACTTATTTAGTGAATCCTCCCCTAATCTCGAGAATTAAACTTCTAATCTTTTGCTTTTTATTTTGTAGTTATATAAATCCTTGCTCATTAATTTTTATCACAGTAATTTCCAAATTCAATATATATATTGGTATCAATCTTGCAACATTTCTTTAGGAATAAATCCTTATATCCACTTCTTCATATTTCTATCTGCAGAATAGAATTACTTAGAATTTGGATTTTAACCATATCCGAGAAGTCTCAGCTTACGTTGCAAAAATCTCTACAAATATATTTTTACATTAATTCCTTATTTCATACATTACCTGTCCATTTGGATGTTGATGAGTCTGCCTTGGAATTTTCTATGTGATGCTTTGTTTTGGAATATGTGAAAATTATCGATATTAGATAATCAATGCATGTGAGTTAGAGATTTGGTGAGAATATTAATTGCCTCATGTCTTGGGATCTGAGTGCATGGTGATGTGAGTCTGATGTGAGTCTCTGTCTGTTGGAATCTCTGACTTCTCAGAGTGTCATATGTACGGGACGTCCGAATGCATTGCGTGTGAGTCTGATGTGAGTCTCTGTCTGTTGGAATCTCTGACTGACTTAAAAAGAACCTTTGCCGCCTATTATACCCAATTTGACATCATGGATAATCAATAATAATATGAATCATTATTTTTACTATCCTCTAGAGGGCAGTATTGCACTTCTTATATTAATCCATTAATTCCATTATTTCTTTTTAATATCTTATCTTGGTCAAAGGTCAGACTAACTTAACAAAAAACCTTGTCTTTAGTCTCTAGACTGTCTCTGTCTTGAGATTTATAGCTCTCCTCCCTTTTGGTTGCTTAGATCAGCTAAATTCTTTCCTGGTTAACTCACAGAATATATTCTTTAGTATTTTTATTATTTACCAATTATATACTTTCTACAATATTTTGGAGTATATATTTCATACTGTATTATATAAAATAATACCTTGATTATAAACATATATTTTGTGAATATAATTTTATATTACAGAATATTTTCTCTTATTCCTATACTCAAAAGACAAAATCTCTTTTGTTTTAAAAATTTAAAACAGACCAATAAATTTACTTATGACATGTCTTAGCATTATCTCACATTCATTCTAGGTTCCTTCATGTCTGGACTTCTTAACCCAGAAATGAACTTTGTAAAAAAAAAAGATCTTGTTCATTTCTAAACCTAGAGAATATTTTGAAAGAAAAACGGTCTTTAAAACAAAATGGCTACAGGCATCCATTTTAAATCTCTCCTTTTCTGTGTAATATACCGACAACACGACCATGTTGAAAGTAAAGAAAAATGTGTTTTTCTTAAGTCGTGAAGTGGCTCAGCAGAAAAGGGGTTAATGTCTGCCTCCTAGATGGCGATTGGCTGGGGATTCAAACCAGTCTCTTGGATGGAGTTCTAGAACTCTGTGAAGTCACAATTGGCTATAAATAGGCCTGCCAGTGCAGTAGGTGCTTCAGGGGTGTGATGATTCTCACGCTGCCCATTAAGTCTCGCGCCCTGACCGGCCTTTGGTAGTCTTTGGGCTTGGCGTTCGAGATAAACACCTAAATAAAATGGTTAAAAAATAGACTTATAATTAATAATAATTCCTCCCCTTCTCCCCCATTTATACTGTATACATATATACGCTATAATTGGTTATGTTTATTATTGCAGAAGCCATCTGCACATGTCAGCAATTCAAAGAACTGCACTCCAGAGCTCCTGTTCTACATTCCCCATATGCAGCAAGGAAATCTGGGTAGGATATGCAAACATTTTAATGCTGTAATAAGCAGTGAGGGACAGGGAGAGACTGGAGACTACCAGAAATAAAATTCAGAGAAAAATAAATAAACTGGCTCCTAACTTTTTTTTCGCTCGCTCATAGATTCAAAGTAAATTCGTCAAGCCCTGGGTTAATGAAGGCACTTGTTTTATAAGCTTGCCTTTCAAAGAAGGGTTTTTTGAGGCGCCAGGGTTTAACCCTTTTAATGCTGAGGACGTGTGTGGAAAGTCCTCATTGACTCCTAAGGAAAGTTCGGGGTGGAGATGGGGGGTTCCTTTGAACCCGATATCTCCCGACTGTTGGCAGCTAGCAGGGTCATTTTTGATATCATTAGAAAGGCCAGAGCATGGCCTTTCCAATGATACCAAACACGACCATGTTGAAAGTAAAGAAAAATGTGTTTTTCTTAAGTCGTGAAGTGGCTCAGCAGAAATGGGGTTAATCTCTGCCTCCTAGATGGTGATTGGCTGGGAATTCAAACCAGTCTCTTGGATGGAGTTCTAGAACTCTGTGAAGTCACAATTGGCCTATAAATAGGACTGCCAGTGCAGTAGGTGCTTCAGGGGTGTGATGATTCTCACTCTGCCCATTAAGTCTCGCGCCCTGACCGGCCTTTGGTAGTCTTTGGGCTTGTCGTTCGAGATGAACACCTAAATAAAATGGTTAAAAAATAGACTTATAATTAATAATAATTCCTCCCCCTTCTCCCCCCATTTATACTGTATACATATATACGCTATAATTGGTTATGTTTATTATTGCAGAAGCCATCTGCACATGTCAGCAATTCAAAGAACTGCACTCCAGAGCTCCTGTTCTACATTCCCCATATGCAGCAAGGAATTCTGGGTAGGATATGCAAACATTTTAATGCTGTAATAAGCAGTGAGGGACTGGGAGAGACTGGAGACTACCAGAAATAAAATTCAGAGAAAAATAAATAAACTGGCTCCTAACTTTTTTTTCGCTGGCTCATAGATTCAAAGTAAATTCGTCAAGCCCTGGGTTAATGAAGGCACTTGTTTTATCAGCTTGCCTTTCAAAGAAGGGTTTTTTGAGGCGCCAGGGTTTAACCCTTTTAATGCTGAGGACGTGTGTGGAAAGTCCTCATTGACTCCTAAGGAAAGTTCGGGGTGGAGATGGGGGGTTCCTTTGAACCCCGATATCTCCCGACTGTTGGCAGCTAGCAGGGTCATTTTTGATATCATTAGAAAGGCCAGAGCATGGCCTTTCCAATGATACCAAACACGACCATGTTGAAAGTAAAGAAAAATGTGTTTTTCTTAAGTTGTGAAGTGGCTCAGCAGAAACGGGGTTAATGTCTGCCTCCTAGATGGTGATTGGCTGGGGATTCAAACCAGTCTCTTGGATGGAGTTCTAGAACTCTGTGAAGTCACAATTGGCCTATAAATAGGCCTGCCAGTGCAGTAGGTGCTTCAGGGGTGTGATGATTCTCACGCTGTCCATTAAGTCTCGCGCCCTGACCGGCCTTTGGTAGTCTTTGGGCTTGGCGTTCGAGATGAACACCTAAATAAAATGGTTAAGAAATAGACTTATAATTAATAATAATTCCTCCCCCTTCTCCCCCCATTTATACTGTATACATATATACGCTATAATTGGTTATGTTTATTATTGCAGAAGCCATCTGCACATGTCAGCAATTCAAAGAACTGCACTCCAGAGCTCCTGTTCTACATTCCCCATATGCAGCAAGGAATTCTGGGTAGAATATGCAAACATTTTAATGCTGTAATAAGCAGTGAGGGACTGGGAGAGACTGGAGACTACCAGAAATAAAATTCAGAGAAAAATAAATAAACTGGCTCCTAACTTTTTTTTCGCTGGCTCATAGATTCAAAGTAAATTCGTGAAGCCCTGGGTTAATGAAGGCACTTGTTTTATCAGCTTGCCTTTCAAAGAAGGGTTTTTTGAGGCGCCAGGGTTTAACCCTTTTAATGCTGAGGACGTGTGTGGAAAGTCCTCATTGACTCCTAAGGAAAGTTCGGGCTGGAGATGGGGGGTTCCTTTGAACCCCGATATCTCCTGACTGTTGGCAGCTAGCAGGGTCATTTTTGATATCATTAGAAAGGCCAGAGCATGGCCTTTCCAATGATACCAAACACGACCATGTTGAAAGTAAAGAAAAATGTGTTTTTCTTAAGTTGTGAAGTGGCTCAGCAGAAAAGGGGTTAATGTCTGCCTCCTAGATGGTGATTGGCTGGGGATTCAAACCAGTCTCTTGGATGGAGTTCTAGAACTCTGTGAAGTCACAATTGGCCTATAAATAGGCCTGCCAGTGCAGTAGGTGCTTCAGGGGTGTGATGATTCTCACGCTGTCCATTAAGTCTCGCGCCCTGACCGGCCTTTGGTAGTCTTTGGGCTTGGCGTTCGAGATGAACACCTAAATAAAATGGTTAAAAAATAGACTTATAATTAATAATAATTCCTCCCCCTTCTCCCCCCATTTATACTGTATACATATATACGCTATAATTGGTTATGTTTATTATTGCAGAAGCCATCTGCACATGTCAGCAATTCAAAGAACTGCACTCCAGAGCTCCTGTTCTACATTCCCCATATGCAGCAAGGAATTCTGGGTAGGATATGCAAACATTTTAATGCTGTAATAAGCAGTGAGGGACGGGAGAGACTGGAGACTACCAGAAATAAAATTCAGAGAAAAATAAATAAACTGGCTCCTAACTTTTTTTTCGCTGGCTCATAGATTCAAAGTAAATTCGTCAAGCCCTGGGTTAATGAAGGCACTTGTTTTATCAGCTTGCCTTTCAAAGAAGGGTTTTTTGAGGCGCCAGGGTTTAACCCTTTTAATGCTGAGGACGTGTGTGGAAAGTCCTCATTGACTCCTAAGGAAAGTTCGGGCTGGAGATGGGGGGTTCCTTTGAACCCCGATATCTCCTGACTGTTGGCAGCTAGCAGGGTCATTTTTGATATCATTAGATAGGCCAGAGCATGGCCTTTCCAATGATACCAAACACGACCATGTTGAAAGTAAAGAAAAATGTGTTTTTCTTAAGTCGTGAAGTGGCTCAGCAGAAAAGGGGTTAATGTCTGCCTCCTAGATGGCGATTGGCTGGGGATTCAAACCAGTCTCTTGGATGGAGTTCTAGAACTCTGTGAAGTCACAATTGGCCTATAAATAGGCCTGCCAGTGCAGTAGGTGCTTCAGGGGTGTGATGATTCTCACGCTGTCCATTAAGTCTCGCGCCCTGACCGGCCTTTGGTAGTCTTTGGGCTTGGCGTTCGAGATGAACACCTAAATAAAATGGTTAAAAAATAGACTTATAATTAATAATAATTCCTCCCCCTTCTCCCCCCATTTATACTGTATACATATATACGCTATAATTGGTTATGTTTATTATTGCAGAAGCCATCTGCACATGTCAGCAATTCAAAGAACTGCACTCCAGAGCTCCTGTTCTACATTCCCCATATGCAGCAAGGAATTCTGGGTAGGATATGCAAACATTTTAATGCTGTAATAAGCAGTGAGGGACAGGGAGAGACTGGAGACTACCAGAAATAAAATTCAGAGAAAAATAAATAAACTGGCTCCTAACTTTTTTTTCGCTGGCTCATAGATTCAAAGTAAATTCGTCAAGCCCTGGGTTAATGAAGGCACTTGTTTTATCAGCTTGCCTTTCATAGAAGGGTTTTTTGAGGCGCCAGGGTTTAACCCTTTTAATGCTGAGGACGTGTGTGGAAAGTCCTCATTGACTCCTAAGGAAAGTTCGGGGTGGAGATGGGGGGTTCCTTTGAACCCCGATATCTCCCGACTGTTGGCAGCTAGCAGGGTCATTTTTGATATCATTAGAAAGGCCAGAGCATGGCCTTTCCAATGATACCAAACTGTCGGATATAATCTCTGCACGTGAATACAACACGTTTGTATATATTGGATTTCTCAGCCAAGCCTCCAATATGTCTATATTGGACTTACTGGACCTATCTCGGCAGTCGTCTCCAACATATCAGGGATTATTATTTCATAAGAAACTTATACGAGACACAAATATCAATCGTCTATATCTCTTAGAAATTATGCTGAATTCTTTTAATTGTCTGTGTTTTGCTTTAAAAAATACAATAATCAATAATCGGATAAAAATATATATATATTTATTACGTATACAAAAGAATTTCAAATCTCATTTCATAAACAAAAATTTACAAACCACACTCCATCAGCATATAAAAACTAGCTTTACAATATATGTATCTCCGGTTAGTAACTGCATATATGATTAATATCATTTACCTTAACCCTTTCGCTGCTGAGGCTTTTCCCGCCCCTGTGCTGAGGTCATTTTTTACCTGTTTTGCGCATCATGTTTAAACGTGTTTTGAAGGCTTATTTTAGTATATGACATCGACATATTATATATCGTTCTTTCCGTCAGACTCGGTAGATTCATAATATGTCATTATTATATGTATACGTTATGTCATGTTTGTATATTATAACAAAAAATGCAATAAAATATGTATTTTCAATAATTTACAGCGTGTAAAGTGTTTTTTTCCACATTTTAACATGCGAGCAATTGCGGTTATATTTTGTATGGGGTGCGCTTGTTAAAAAAATTAGAGATGGGGTCTCGTTACATTTTTTTTTGGGGAAAATGACACCATTTTTAACAAACGCACCGCATACAAAAATCGTTAATGCAGCATCATTGTTCACATTATAATTGAAATGGGAACAATATTGCTGCATTAACAAAACAAAAAAAAAAAAAAAAGTGTTTATTTTTTTTTTATTATTTTTTTTTTTTAATTTTTTTTTATTTCTTTTCTTTTTTTTTTTTTTTTTTTTACAATTTTTTTACTTTCATGTTTGGTATCGTTGGAACGGCCATGCTCTGGCCGATCCAACGATATCAAAATTTAACCCCTAACTGCCACGGATCGGGAGATAGGGAGTTCATTGGAACTCCCTATCTCCACACTTCGTGGCAGTTAGGGGTTAATGCTAGGACTGGCGTCATCGTGCTGCGCACGATGACGCCAGTCCTCTGGGGGAGTTCCCGGAAGCTTGGCCGACATCCAAGATGTCGGCCAGCTCCCGGGAAGGATCGCAAATCGGCGCTTTTCAGCGCCGATTTGCGATCCAGCTCCCCAGGGGTTAATGCCAGGCATCATTTGGAAGGGCAGGCTGTGCCCTTCCAAATGATGCCTGGGTTAAGCCCCTGTGAGCCGCCGATCGGGAGGGAGAGAGGTCCGAAGGACCTCCCCCCCTCCCTTTCAGGCGCCTCCTCCGCACATGCGGGGGGGCGCCTGAATTATGTGTCATCGCGGGGGCGCGATGACACATAATAATGGCGGCCACTGCTCCGGATGCCGGGCTGACATCCAGGATGTCAGCCCGCACCGGAGGGGCCAGCGATCGGCCGGTACCCGGCCGAACGCTGACCCCAATGCGAGGACGCGCTCAGCGCGTCCTCCGCATACCAGCGGGAATGCTGAGGACGCGCTGAGCGCGTCCTTAGCATTCAAGTGGTTAATAGTTAGTAACTAATACACAAATGGTTAATAAACATTTCTGCTTAATACAACATGCATTTCCCAGCAAACAATGTTTAACCAGCCAGCTCTTATAGATATATATATATCTCTATGCTACATAGATCAACAAAAGATGAGCTAATTTGATGATAAGTAATAAAAACTTATTTAGTGAATCCTCCCCTAATCTCGAGAATTAAACTTCTAATCTTTTGCTTTTTATTTTGTAGTTATATAAATCCTTGCTCATTAATTTTTATCACAGTAATTTCCAAATTCAATATATATATTGGTATCAATCTTGCAACATTTCTTTAGGAATAAATCCTTATATCCACTTCTTCATATTTCTATCTGCAGAATAGAATTACTTAGAATTTGGATTTTAACCATATCCGAGAAGTCTCAGCTTACGTTGCAAAAATCTCTACAAATATATTTTTACATTAATTCCTTATTTCATACATTACCTGTCCAATTTGGATGTTGATGAGTCTGCCTTGGAATTTTCTATGTGATGCTTTGTTTTGGAATATGTGAAAATTATCGATATTAGATAATCAATGCATGTGAGTTAGAGATTTGGTGAGAATATTAATTGCCTCATGTCTTGGGATCTGAGTGCATGGTGATGTGAGTCTGATGTGAGTCTCTGTCTGTTGGAATCTCTGACTTCTCAGAGTGTCATATGTACGGGACGTCCGAATGCATTGCGTGTGAGTCTGATGTGAGTCTCTGTCTGTTGGAATCTCTGACTGACTTAAAAAAGAACCTTTGCCGCCTATTATACCCAATTTGACATCATGGATAATCAATAATAATATGAATCATTATTTTTACTATCCTCTAGAGGGCAGTATTGCACTTCTTATATTAATTCCATTAATTCCATTATTTCTTTTTAATATCTTATCTTGGGTCAAAGGTCAGACTAACTTAACAAAAAACCTTGTCTTTAGTCTCTAGACTGTCTCTGTCTTGAGATTTATAGCTCTCCTCCCTTTTGGTTGCTTAGATCAGCTAAATTCTTTCCTGGTTAACTAACAGAATATATTCTTTAGTAATTTTTATTATTTACCAATTATATACTTTCTACAATATTTTGGAGTATATATTTCATACTGTAATTATAATAAATAATACCTTGATTATAAACATATATTTTGTGAATATAATTTTATATTACAGAATATTTTCTCTTATTCCTATACTCAAAAGACAAAATCTCTTTTGTTTTAAAAATTTAAAACAGACCAATAAATTTACTTATGACATGTCTTAGCATTATCTCACATTCATTCTAGGTTCCTTCATGTCTGGGACTTCTTAACCCAGAAATGAACTTTGTAAAAAAAAAAGATCTTGTTCATTTCTAAACCTAGAGAATATTTTGAAAGAAAAACGGTCTTTAAAACAAAATGGCTACAGGCATCGATTTTAAATCTCTCCTTTTCTGTGTAATATACCCGACAAAACACGACCATGTTGAAAGTAAAGAAAAATGTGTTTTTCTTAAGTCGTGAAGTGGCTCAGCAGAAAAGGGGTTAATGTCTGCCTCCTAGATGGTGATTGGCTGGGGATTCAAACCAGTCTCTTGGATGGAGTTCTAGAACTCTGTGAAGTCACAATTGGCCTATAAATAGGCCTGCCAGTGCAGTAGGTGCTTCAGGGGTGTGATGATTCTCACGCTGCCCATTAAGTCTCGCGCCCTGACCGGCCTTTGGTAGTCTTTGGGCTTGGCGTTCGAGATGAACACCTAAATAAAATGGTTAAAAAATAGACTTATAATTAATAATAATTCCTCCCCCTTCTCCCACCATTTATACTGTATACATATATACGCTATAATTGGTTATGTTTATTATTGCAGAAGCCATCTGCACATGTCAGCAATTCAAAGAACTGCACTCCAGAGCTCCTGTTCTACATTCCCCATATGCAGAAAGGAATTCTGGGTAGGATATGCAAATATTTTAATGCTGTAATAAGCAGTGAGGGACAGGGAGAGACTGGAGACTACCAGAAATAAAATTCAGAGAAAAATAAATAAACTGGCTCCTAACTTTTTTTTCGCCGGCTCATAGATTCAAAGTAAATTCGTCAAGCCCTGGGTTAATGAAGGCACTTGTTTTATCAGCTTGCCTTTCAAAGAAGTGTTTTTTGAGGCGCCAGGGTTTAACCCTTTTAATGCTGAGGACGTGTGTGGAAAGTCCTCATTGACTCCTAAGGAAAGTTCGGGGTGGAGATGGGGGGTTCCTTTGAACCCCGATATCTCCCAACTGTTGGCAGCTAGCAGGGTCATTTTTGATATCATTAGAAAGGCCAGAGCATGGCCTTTCCAATGATACCAAACACGACCATGTTGAAAGTAAAGAAAAATGTGTTTTTCTTAAGTCGTGAAGTGGCTCAGCAGAAAAGGGGTTAATGTCTGCCTCCTAGATGGTGATTGGCTGGGGATTCAAACCAGTCTCTTGGATGGAGTTCTAGAACTCTGTGAAGTCACAATTGGCCTATAAATAGGCCTGCCAGTGCAGTAGGTGCCTCAGGGGTGTGATGATTCTCACGCTGCCCATTAAGTCTCGCGCCCTGACCGGCCTTTGGTAGTCTTTGGGCTTGGCGTTCGAGATGAACACCTAAATAAAATGGTTAAAAAATAGATTTATAATTAATAATAATTCCTCCCCCTTCTCCCCCCATTTATATCGTATACATATATACGCTATAATTGGTTATGTTTATTATTGCAGAAGCCATCTGCACATGTCAGCAATTCAAAGAACTGCACTCCAGAGCTCCTGTTCTACATTCCCCATATGCAGCAAGGAATTCTGGGTAGGATATGCAAACATTTTAATGCTGTAATAAGCAGTGAGGGACAGGGAGAGACTGGAGACTACCAGAAATAAAATTCAGAGAAAAATAAATAACCTGGCTCCTAACTTTTTTTTCGCTGGCTCATAGATTCAAAGTAAATTCGTCAAGCCCTGGGTTAATGAAGGCACTTGTTTTATCAGCTTGCCTTTCAAAGAAGGGTTGTTTGAGGCGCCAGGGTTTAACCCTTTCACTGCCGAGGACGTGTGTGGAACGTCCTCATTGACTCCTAAGGAAAGTTCGGGGTGGAGATGGGGGGTTCCTTTGAACCCCGATATCTCCCGACTGTTGGCAGCTAGCAGGGTCATTTTTGATATCATTAGAAAAGGCCAGAGCATGGCCTTTCCAATGATACCAAACACGACCTTGTTGAAAGTAAAGAAAAATGTGTTTTTCTTAAGTCGTGAAGTGGCTCAGCAGAAAAGGGGTTAATGTCTGCCTCCTAGATGGTGATTGGCTGGGGATTCAAACCAGTCTCTTGGATGGAGTTCTAGAACTCTGTGAAGTCACAATTGGCCTATAAATAGGCCTGCCAGTGCAGTAGGTGCTTCAGGGGTGTGATGATTCTCACGCTGCCCATTAAGTCTCGCGCCCTGACCGGCCTTTGGTAGTCTTTGGGCTTGGCGTTCGAGATGAACACCTAAATAAAATGGTTAAATAATAGACTTATAATTAATAATAATTCCTCCCCCTTCTCCCCCCATTTATACTTTATACATATATACGCTATAATTGGTTATGTTTATTATTGCAGAAGCCATCTGCACATGTCAGCAATTCAAAGAACTGCACTCCAGAGCTCCTGTTCTACATTCCCCATATGCAGCAAGGAATTCTGGGTAGGATATGCAAACATTTTAATGCTGTAATAAGCAGTGAGGGACAGGGAGAGACTGGAGACTACCAGAAATAAAATTCAGAGAAAAATAAATAACCTGGCTCCTAACTTTTTTTTCGCTGGCTCATAGATTCAAAGTAAATTCGTCAAGCCCTGGGTTAATGAAGGCACTTGTTTTATCAGCTTGCCTTTCAAAGAAGGGTTGTTGGCGCCAGGGTTTAACCCTTTCACTGCCGAGGACGTGTGTGGAAAGTCCTCATTGACTCCTAAGGAAAGTTCGGGGTGGAGATGGGGGGTTCCTTTGAACCCCGACATCTCCCGACTGTTGGCAGCTAGCAGGGTCATGTAGCGATGTGTTAAAGTTTACTGTGGCAGTACCCATTTTTGGCCACAAGATGGAGACAGTCACGATTAAAGACTCTGGACACTCGAACTACATGTCCCGGCATGCTTTGCGAAGAAACAGGAAGTGGGTGGGTTTGTGGAGACGCTATACATCCTGCACCTCGTGGAGAACAGGCAGAGCGCGCCAGGGAGCTGAGGAGAGCGGATGCACACACACACAGAGAAGGAGAGACCAAAAGATAGGCCGGAGCGCAGAGAGAGTGGATTGGCTTTAGGATTGGGTCACTCAGCCTTGCGGGAGACAGACATCACCATTTACGTTATCCAAGTGCAGTGCTGAGGAGAGAAGACCCCTCGAGTAAGGAGTACCGCGGTCGATGGAAGCGGGGAGCGGGCGGTAAACTGGCTGAGTCGCGGCTGACAGACAGAAGGCCAGACAACAGATCCGGTGGTCGGCGTCCCCAGTTAAAATCGAGCGGAGAGACGTCCTGGGTCAGCGGAATCTCGAGCTTGCGCTGGATGGGTGAGAGGCCCCCAAGGCCGTATGTGAATAAGAGCGTACACTGCTGTTTTCTTTCTAAACACCCACAGGGCCCCAACTGACTAGTCGAAGACATCGATAAAGTAAATTCACTGGCCAGTTGAAAAGTACCCGGGTACCCTACACACACAAACACATACCACTTCACGTTCTGGGACTTAACCTGTGCAGGACTCAGTTCCTTTTTCCTATCCATACAAGGGGGCAAAGTTAAAGTTACCTTCTGAACAATTTTCCTTTTTTTTGTTCCCGCTGCGCGTTTACCGTGATACGAGAACTGTGTATTTTATTGTGTCCCGCTACGCGGTTTTTCCTCAAATTTCGTATCTTTTAATTTTCTGCTCGGTCGGGGTTTTTTTTCCTAAAATACGAAGCCCTCGTGTTTTCGTTTCTTTTACCGCTACGCGTTTATCGTATTACGAAAGTACTGTAAATCTTCCTGCATATACCGTGTCTCAAGAACTGCAAACCTTTTAGTAAACCTTTTAACTTGTAAAACTTACAGCGTGTTGGAGTATGTTTATTCCCTAGTGCGGGGAGACTGACCCGTGGTTCATTTTCAGCGGCTCCTCCGGGAGTGAGCGCTACACGTGGGGGCTCGTTTCCGGGATTCAGTCTCTGGAAAAACCGCATCTAAAGGGTTAAATATGGATCCAGACACTGCTGCCGAATGGTGTGGGGAGCACAGTAGTCAGTTAACATGTTGCATAGTCATGGATATTCCCGCAGACACTTGGGCCGAAGATCAGATTCGCCAGGCCGTGGCCACGCTAGCACCAGATCATCGGGGGTTAATTCTGGACATTAAGAAAAACCCAGATACCTCTCACACGCATGTCCTTCTCGAATGGAGAAAAGGTATTCCAGCATGTTTTCGGGGCGGGAGCGTGAAGCTGACCGATGAGGTGGAAGTCCAACTGATTCAGCCAAGTGCGCCACGTGGCGAAGCAGAAAGTGTTCCTGCGCCCAGTCCGTTGGCCATGATTGGGCCTGAATTTATCGTGGCTATTGGAGACTTGCTGGCCAAATGTCAGAAAACAAGCCCTCCTCACACTAATTTCGGTTATCGACGGTTAAGGAACTTTACAGGAAATGTACCAACTCCGGCGGGAGAAGAAACCTTTGAGGAATGGGTGGAACAGGCGATGCAGGCACTGGATGAGTGGGACGTCCCTGAGGCCCAGAAAAAGCAAAGGATCACCGAGAGTTTAAAGGGACCTGCGTCAGAAGCGGTGAGAAACCTAAAACTGAGTAGAAAAGATTGTACTGCTTTGGATTATCTGAACGTTCTTGAAGAAGTGTTTGGGCGAACAGAAAAGGCAGCGGAACTAGTATATCAGTACGAACACACCTATCAGAAGAGAGGTGAGAGAATGATTGATTACATGAGGCGCTTGGATAAGATTCTGCACCAAATACTCCTCAAGAAAGGGGCCAAACCGGCTGAGGTAGATAAGATACGAATAAAGCAGATCCTGAGGGGTTCTCAACCGTTGGATCCGGTGATGATGCAGCTGAGAAGCAGGGCAGTCAATCAAGAGTTGAAGTACCTGGAACTGATCCGAGTTGTACGAGAGGAGGAGGCTCTGCTGGAAGAGAAATCCTTCAGGCGGGGAGAAAGGGCTTATGCACAACCTGCAAGATATAATGACGGCCTGCAGCCTGAAAACGACTCGTTAGACACCTATGGATCTGACCTGGATGAACAGGAGCAGTTAGTCGGTTTTAAATTCATCGAAAAGGCTGCTAAAGAATCGAACTCTTCCGAACGAAGCGAGTTGTTCAAGACTGTAAAGAAGGTACAGGAAGCCCAAACTGAACTGCAGCAAGCGCACGCTGAACTGTGCAGGGTGTTGATGAAGGTGACCGAGATGCAGGGGGAAATGCAAAAGTTTCTAACAGGTATGCAGACGACTGAAGTTGCCGTGGCGTCTGGTTCAAATCTCTTATTAGAACCTCAACAAGCAACTGTGTCTCCACTTTCGAGGAAGAGATGTTTCGGTTGTGGAGAAATGGGCCATTTCCGTGCGCAGTGTAAAGGCCGGAAGCCTGAGAGGGATAAAGTTGAGTGGCTACTGAAAGCCCTAGAGGGACTGTTATCTACTCCACCAGCGGGAAACGCCAGAGGGCACCAGTAAAGGAGCAACCTAGGTGCCCAGAAGTTGAACCTCGCTCCAAGAACCAATTTAAAACTAAGAGGGCAAGAGGGCCCAAAGTCAAGCCAACTGCTGAGCCTGCCAGAATGGAAAGAGTCACT
This sequence comes from Leptobrachium leishanense, assembly GCA_009667805.1. NCBI lineage: Eukaryota > Metazoa > Chordata > Amphibia > Anura > Megophryidae > Leptobrachium > Leptobrachium leishanense. The sequence goes on from RXON01002238.1 coordinate 14,666, forward strand.
CCCTTAGCATCCGGGTCTACGTCATGGGGAAGCAATGCACACCCAAAACCTGCACGGGCCAAGAAAAAGGCCAGGGTCCAGCAAACAGGGTCTAAGCGTCCGGATACCTCCACCAAGTTTCCTGACCAGCTGATAGGTCCTTCTCCAATTGTGCCAATCCAAGTGGAGGGAGTCTACACCAAAGCCCTGTTAGATTCAGGGGCTCAAGTGACTTTGATTTATAAAGACTTCTATGAGAAACACTTAAAGCACATTCCTCTGCAAGAATTGAAGGATTTGGAAATATGGGGGATCGGCACTGAGAAACTCCCTTATGACGGGTACCTGCAAGTGAGATTGGAGATCGGATCTGAAGTCATCGGACAGTCCGGAGGCTGTGACGCCTTGGCCATTGTGTGCCCCCGACCCTCGGGTGCGAACAGAAGCTCTCTGATAGTGGGGACAAATACGGACCTAGTGCGGCGTCTCCTGACCCCCATCGTAGTGGAAGAAGGGTCAACTCAAGGAGTGCACCCCCTGTTACGACCGGTCTATCAGAGGATGGTTGAAGAGCGGAAAGCACCTGCTGAGGTGGGAAGACTGTGGAGACTGTGGGACAGAGAGGGTTCTGCAAGCAGGAGAAGTAGCGAGCTTCCGGGTTTCAGTCAAGTTGAACGGATCGCAACCAGGTCCCTATGTGGTGCTGGGAACCGATGTCAGTCATGGGAGTGAAACGGGAGTCGAAGTAATCCCTGAAATAATCTCCACCAAAGCCCTGAAGAGAACACGAGGAAGAGTCTCGGTCAGTGTGTGCAATGTGACAGATTCTCCAGTAGTCCTTAAAGCACGAATGCCTATCGGGCAAGTAGAGTCTGCTACACCCCTCTCCACCGATTTAGGAGGGGGAGTGGATAAAGAGATTCCAGATGAAAGATTCTACCCTAAAGACGCTCCCATTTCACCTGAGTGGAAGAAACGTCTTCAGTCTCAAGTTCTGAAGTGGAAAGAATTATTCTCGAAAGATGAGTTCGATGTGGGCCTGGCTAAGAGTACGGAACATCGCATTCGGTTGCAAGAAGACAAGCCGTTTCGTGAAAGGTCAAGGCGAGTTCCGCTGGGAGACTTGGATGATCTGCGAGAACAGCTAAATGAGTTGCAGAGAACCAATGTGATTCAAGAGTCCAGGAGCCCATATGCATCTCCAATAGTGCTGGTCAGGAAGAAGAATGGTTCTGTCCGCTTGTGCATAGACTATCGCACCCTGAACCGAAGAACCATCCCCGACCAATACGCCACTCCTCGGATTGAAGATGCCTTACAGTGTTTGTCTGGAGCAAAGTGGTTCAGTGTATTAGACCTGCGAAGTGGATATCATCAGATACCGATGCACCCTGAAGACAAAGAGAAAACTGCGTTCATTTGTCCACTGGGGTTCTTTGAGTTCAATAGAATGCCTCAAGGTTTGACGGGAGCTCCAGCCACGTTCCAACGGTTGATGGAGAAGACAGTCGGGGATATGAATCTAATCGAAGTGTTAGTGTACCTGGATGACATAATTGTGTTCGGGAAGACTCTGGAAGAGCATGAGCAACGTTTGGAGAAGGTCTTGAAGAGGCTCCATGAAGAGGGGTTGAAATTGTCTCTGGAGAAATGCCAGTTCTGTTTACCGTCAGTCACATATCTGGGACACGTGGTCTCGGCAGAAGGTGTTTCGACAGATCCTCGGAAGTTGGAGGCCGTAGCTTCTTGGCCTAGACCTCGAAACGTCACTGAACTTAGATCTTTCTTGGGATTCTGCTCATACTATCGAAGATTTGTGGGAGGATTCGCAAAGATAGCTCAGCCGCTGAACAAACTCCTACAGAAAGAAACCACCGAAGGAGGCTGTAAGGTCTCTGACCGAAACCCCTCCGCTCCGGGACCAAGGAAAGCTAAAGAGTCCATACAAGGTGAATGGACTAGTCAATGTGAAGGTGCGTTTGTAAAGCTGAAAGAGAATCTAACCCAAGCTCCTGTTCTGGCCTACGCGGACCCTCACAAGCCGTATGAATTACATGTGGATGCCAGCCGAGAAGGTCTGGGAGGAGTCTTATATCAGGAGTATGATGGATTGCTGAGGCCTGTGGCGTATGTGAGCCGGAGCCTTGCGCCTTCTGAGAAGAACTATCCTACTCACAAACTGGAGTTCTTGGCCTTGAAGTGGGCAGTGTGGACAAGTTGAAAGACTATCTGTATGGAGCTGAGTTCGTGATCAAGACGGATAATAATCCTCTCACCTATATTCTTACTACTGCAAAACTGGACGCAACGGGACATCGGTGGTTGGCCGCTTTGTCAGGGTTTCGGTTCAGCCTGAAGTATCGCCCTGGGGTAAACAATCGAGATGCTGATGCTTTATCAAGAAGACCCTACACTACAGAATGGACTCAGGTGACTCCAGACGGAGTGCAAGCTTTGTGTCAAGGAACAGAACGCCGGGTCAAGGGAGGAGTTGAAGCGGAGGCCATAGGAGTCATGGCCGCGGCTGTTCCTGAGTTCTACTGTAACCCTTCGCAATTGAGGGATGAAAATCTACCTACCTTTTCCAAGCAGGACTTGAAAGCGGATCAAGCTAGAGACCCTTTGATTGCATTGACCATAAAGGCCCTGATTGCAAACCAGCGAGAGATTCTGTTAACCAATTCCCCGGATGGGGCCAGATTGGTTTACAAAGAGTGGGAGCGGTTGAAGATGTTGGATGGGGTGGTCTATCGAAGGGGCCCCTCGACCAATTCCGAAGAGATTCAACAGTTATTTCTCCCCACTAAACACAGGGAGAGTGTGTTGCGATCATTGCATGATGAGCATGGACATTTGGGTGCTGAGAGAACTTTTAAGTTGGTGCGAGATAGGTTTTATTGGCCTTGCATGAGGGCTGAAGTTGAGAGTTATTGCCATTCCTGTCTGAGGTGCATTCAGAGGAAAACTCTACCAACCCGAGCTGCTCCAATGAGCCATCTACAGAGTCAGGGACCCATGGATTTGGTGTGCATTGACTTCCTGTGCTTAGAGCCGGATGCTAGTGGGCAAGGGAACATTCTGATAGTGACTGATCATTTCACCCGTTATGCCCAAGCTTTTTCTACAAAAGACCAACGCGCTCCGACAGTGGCGAAGGTGCTGATGGAAAAGTTCTTTGTTCATTACGGCCTGCCAAGAAGAATACACTCTGATCAGGGAAGAGACTTTGAAAGTAGATTGGTCGGGCAATTGCTGGAGTTGTTGGGAATTCAAAAGACTCGAACTACGCCATACCACCCTCAGGGTGATGCTCAGCCTGAAAGGTTTAATCGCACGCTGCTAAACATGCTGGGGACTTTGTCGAATGTGGAGAAGCAGAGTTGGAGTCGTCACATAGCTACTCTGGTGCATGCATATAACAGTACGGAGAGTGATGCAACAGGATATTCACCGTACCGTCTTATGTTCGGAAGAGAAGCTCGACTGCCGGTTGATTTGGCATTTGGGTTATCTTTAGACCAGACGTCGGTAGCTTCTCATAGAAACTACGTGGATAGACTTCGGAAGAATCTGGCTTCTGCGTTTGAACAAGCCCGTTTGACTTCAGGTAACAGGGAGCAAAGGAACAAGAAGAACTATGATTTGAAGGTTCGAATACAGGATCTACAACCCGGTGATAGGGTTCTGTTGAAGAATTTGGGTGCTGCTGCGAGACACAAGCTGACGGATAGATGGAGTTCTCAGGTTTACATTGTTTGCAAACAACTGCCAGGTCTGCCGGTGTATCAGATTCGCCCTGATGGAAAGGCTGGTCCCCTCAAGAATTGGCACCGAAATCACTTGTTACCTTTGAGAGAGGCTGTGAGGATACCAGTGGAAAACGAACTTCCTCCGGCGAATCCGCATGCTCCACGTGTTCCTCCTGTCACTCGGTCTCAACAGACTCGGGTTGTTGGAGAGAGCGAAAGAGACAGCGACGAAGAGAGTTTCTGTTTAGATTGGATACGCTCACCAGAACCTGAAGAGGTCGTCCCAGTTCCTTGTCAGTGGGAAAGTAACTTGAGAGCTGAAGCTCCTGAATTTCAGTGGGAATTCCCCGAAAATATGGAACTCCCTGAAACCCTTGAGCTTCCGTTAAGGGTCCCGGATACTGTTAGAGACCCTGTAGCTCCTGAAGACGAGCCTTACGATTATAGTTCTATGCCTTCCCTGGAGGGATCGTACTCGGAGGAAGTGTCTGCTCCAGTGGCCGACATAAGGACTGAGCCTATACCTATAGTACTTCCACCCGAAGAGGAACGGAAGGAGCCTGAACAGAAACGCTCTATTCGACCGCCCCAGCGACTTACCTATGACTCACCAGGACATAGCACTGAAGAGGCCATCACCACTGTGCAGAGATTGCCCGAAGTGTCTGCTATGCTAGCTGAGGTAGCCCAGAACATGAGTCAGCTTGAGAAAGTGTTTCTAACCCACTGCATGTATGCTGCTGAACCTGTATATGCTGTATAAACTGTGTGCATATTGTAAAAGGATAATGTAACTGTTGTACCTCCTTGGAGAGACCCAAGAGTTCTAGGAGGGGGAGAGTGTAGCGATGTGTTAAAGTTTACTGTGGCAGTACCCATTTTTGGCCACAAGATGGAGACAGTCACGATTAAAGACTCTGGACACTCGAACTACATGTCCCGGCATGCTTTGCGAAGAAACAGGAAGTGGGTGGGTTTGTGGAGACGCTATACATCCTGCACCTCGTGGAGAACAGGCAGAGCGCGCCAGGGAGCTGAGGAGAGCGGATGCACACACACACAGAGAAGGAGAGACCAAAAGATAGGCCGGAGCGCAGAGAGAGTGGATTGGCTTTAGGATTGGGTCACTCAGCCTTGCGGGAGACAGACATCACCATTTACGTTATCCAAGTGCAGTGCTGAGGAGAGAAGACCCCTCGAGTAAGGAGTACCGCGGTCGATGGAAGCGGGGAGCGGGCGGTAAACTGGCTGAGTCGCGGCTGACAGACAGAAGGCCAGACAACAGATCCGGTGGTCGGCGTCCCCAGTTAAAATCGAGCGGAGAGACGTCCTGGGTCAGCGGAATCTCGAGCTTGCGCTGGATGGGTGAGAGGCCCCCAAGGCCGTATGTGAATAAGAGCGTACACTGCTGTTTTCTTTCTAAACACCCACAGGGCCCCAACTGACTAGTCGAAGACATCGATAAAGTAAATTCACTGGCCAGTTGAAAAGTACCCGGGTACCCTACACACACAAACACATACCACTTCACGTTCTGGGACTTAACCTGTGCAGGACTCAGTTCCTTTTTCCTATCCATACAAGGGGGCAAAGTTAAAGTTACCTTCTGAACAATTTTCCTTTTTTTTGTTCCCGCTGCGCGTTTACCGTGATACGAGAACTGTGTATTTTATTGTGTCCCGCTACGCGGTTTTTCCTCGAATTTCGTATCTTTTAATTTTCTGCTCGGTCGGGGTTTTTTTTTCCGAAAATACGAAGCCCTCGTGTTTTCGTTTCTTTTACCGCTACGCGTTTATCGTATTACGAAAGTACTGTAAATCTTCCTGCATATACCGTGTCTCAAGAACTGCAAACCTTTTAGTAAACCTTTTAACTTGTAAAACTTACAGCGTGTTGGAGTATGTTTATTCCCTAGTGCGGGGAGACTGACCCGTGGTTCATTTTCAGCGGCTCCTCCGGGAGTGAGCGCTACAGTCATTTTTGATATCATTAGAAAAGGCCAGAGCATGGCCTTTCCAATGATACCAAACACGACCTTGTTGAAAGTAAAGAAAAATGTGTTTTTCTTAAGTCGTGAAGTGGCTCAGCAGAAAAGGGGTTAATGTCTGCCTCCTAGATGGTGATTGGCTGGGGATTCAAACCAGTCTCTTGGATGGAGTTCTAGAACTCTGTGAAGTCACAATTGGCCTATAAATAGGCCTGCCAGTGCAGTAGGTGCTTCAGGGGTGTGATGATTCTCACGCTGCCCATTAAGTCTCGCGCCCTGACCGGCCTTTGGTAGTCTTTGGGCTTGGCGTTCGAGATGAACACCTAAATAAAATGGTTAAATAATAGACTTATAATTAATAATAATTCCTCCCCCTTCTCCCCCCATTTATACTTTATACATATATACGCTATAATTGGTTATGTTTATTATTGCAGAAGCCATCTGCACATGTCAGCAATTCAAAGAACTGCACTCCAGAGCTCCTGTTCTACATTCCCCATATGCAGCAAGGAATTCTGGGTAGGATATGCAAACATTTTAATGCTGTAATAAGCAGTGAGGGACTGGGAGAGACTGGAGACTACCAGAAATAAAATTCAGAGAAAAATAAATAAACTGGCTCCTAACTTTTTTTTCGCTGGCTCATAGATTCAAAGTAAATTCGTCAAGCCCTGGGTTAATGAAGGCACTTGTTTTATCAGCTTGCCTTTCATAGAAGGGTTTTTTGAGGCGCCAGGGTTTAACCCTTTTAATGCTGAGGACGTGTGTGGAAAGTCCTCATTGACTCCTAAGGAAAGTTCGGGGTGGAGATGGGGGGTTCCTTTGAACCCCGATATCTCCCGACTGTTGGCAGCTAGCAGGGTCATTTTTGATATCATTAGAAAGGCCAGAGCATGGCCTTTCCAATGATACCAAACTGTCGGATATAATCTCTGCACGTGAATACAACACGTTTGTATATATTGGATTTATCAGCCAAGCCTCCAATATGTCTATATTGGACTTACTGGACCTACCTCGGCAGTCGTCTCCAACATATCAGGGATTATTATTTCATAAGAAATTTATACGAGACACAAATATCAATCGTCTATATCTCTTAGAAATTATCCTGAATTCTTTTAATTGTCTGTGTTTTGCTTTAAAAAATACAATAATCAATAATCGGATAAAAATATATATATATTTATTACGTATACAAAAGAATTTCAAATCTCATTTCATAAACAAAAATTTACAAACCACACTCCATCAGCATATAAAAACTAGCTTTACAATATATGTATCTCCGGTTAGTAACTGCATATATGATTAATATCATTTACCTTATCAGTTAGTAACTAATACACAAATGGTTAATAAACATTTCTGCTTAATACAACATGCATTTCCCAGCAAACAATGTTTAACCAGCCAGCTCTTATAGATATATATATATCTCTATGCTACATAGATCAACAAAAGATGAGCTAATTTGATGATAAGTAATAAAAACTTATTTAGTGAATCCTCCCCTAATCTCGAGAATTAAACTTCTAATCTTTTGCTTTTTATTTTGTAGTTATATAATTCCTTGCTCATTAATTTTAATCACAGTAATTTCCAAATTCAATATATATAATGATATGAATCTGGTAATGGGCGTCGGTGCACTCAGATATTGTGCTTTTAGTGCCAGACTGCCAGGCCAGCATGTACAGTAACCCCTCTGTAGTATTGTGGAAGAGTGCAGGGTTGGACCATGCGGTCCTTTATTAAAAAGATATGATTCTGGTCAAGACGTCAGTGCACCCAGATATTGTGCTTTTGGTGCCAGACTGCCAGGCCAACAAGTACAATCATACAGTAACCCCTATGTAGTATTGTGGAAGAATGCAGGGGTCTACCATGTGGTCCTATATTAAAAAGATATGATTCTGGCACAGGCGTCAGTGCACCCAGATATTGTGCCTTTCATGGCAGCAAGTGCCTTCACACCGTAACCCTTTTGTGGTATTGTGGAAGAGTGCAGGGTTGGACCCTGCGGTTCAAAAAATTAAAATGATATAAATTTGGCACAGGCGTCAGTGCAGCCAAATATTGCGCGTTTCATTGCAGCAAGTGCATTCACACCGTAAACCTTTTGTGGTATTGTGGAAGAGTGCAGGGTTGGACCCTACGGTTCAAAAAATTAAAATGATATAAATCTGGCACAGGCATCAGTGCAGCCAAATATTGCGCGTTTCATTGCAGCAAGTGCATTCACACCGTAAACCTTTTGTGGTATTGTGGAAGAGTGCAGGGTTGGACCCTGCGGTTCAAAAAATTAAAATGATATAAATCTGGCACAGGCGTCAGTGCAGCCAAATATTGCGCCTTTCATGGCAGCAAGTGCATTCACACCATAACCCTTTTGTGGTATTGTGGAAGAGTGCAGGGTTGGACCCTGCGTTTCAAAAAATTAAAATGATATAAATCTGACACAGACGTCAGTGCAGCCAAACATTGCGCCTTTCATGGCAGCAAGTGCATTCACACCGTAACCCTTTTGTGGTATTGTGGAAGAGTTCAGTGCTGGAGGTTTTGTGAATGCAGAAGACATCCCCAATCTATTCTGTTACGTCATTTAGCATCAGGGGATTGATAACTGCTGATCCAGGACTGATTCATTTTAAAAATGTCAGCCGGTCTACAGAGTCGGTAGACAGACGCACTCTTTTGTCTGTGACAAAACCTCCAGCGGCACTGAACGTCCTTTCAGAAAGCACGCTAGATGAAGGGCAACCTAGTAGCTGCATAGCATTTTGGCTAAGTTCTGGCCAGTGATCCAATCTCAACACCCAGTAAGTCAGTGGATCATCTGCTGGAAAGGTATCCAGGTCTACCCTTGCCCCTAGGTAGTCCTGCACCATATGGTGAAGACGCTGGCAATGGGTGCCTACATTTGACGTCCCTGGGCGTCGTGGACTAAAAAAATGTAAAAATGCATCACTCAAGCGGCCCTGGCCTTCACCACTATTTCTCTGATTATCCGCAGCCTCGGAAGCACATGTATCATCACTTGGTAACCTACCAGTGCCTGGAAAGGTGTTACACAAGTGTCGCGTTAGAGCGTCCTCAAGTTTTTTCATCCTGTGCTCCCTCTGTGCGGGAAGGATGAGCGCTGCAACTTTACCCTTGTATCGTGGATCAAGAAGGGTTGCCAACCAGTAATGATCCCTCTCCTTGATAGCACAAATCTTGGGGTCATTTAGCAGGTTTTGCATTATAAGGGAGTCCATGCAGCGTAGGTTGGAGGTGGCATTAGCTTCCGAGTCTTCCTGGTCAATGAGGATGACCCCATCGTGCACTTCCTCCTCCCAGCCACACACTAGCCCTTGTGTTTCTGGGCACACGAAACCCTCCCTTGAGGAATTCCGAACTTCAATGCCACCACTACTTAAATATTCCTCCTCCTCCTCATCCTCTTCCTGTCTGATCTGAGTAGGACCCGCTGGAATGCTGTCTGCGGAAAGACTGGGGCCTTGAGAGCTAGGGAAGGCCTCCTCTTCCTCCCGCTGCTCTGCCTCTAGAGCCACATCTATAATTCCCCACAGAGTGTGCTCCAGCAGGAACACTAAAGGAATTGTATCACTGATGCATGCACTGTCCCTGCTCACCATCCTCGATGCCTCCTCAAATGGTGACAGTACAGTGCATGCATCCTTGATCATCAACCACTGCGGGGGGAAGAAAAATCAAGTTGACCTGAACCTGTCCTTGTGCCATACTCACACAGGTACTCGTTGATGGTCCTCTGCTGCTTGTGCAGACGCTGCAGCATTGCTAATGTCGAGTTCCACCTGGTGGGCATGTCACAGATCAGACGGTTTGTGGGAAGGTGGAATTCTCTTTGAATTTGTGCCAGGCCAACGCTTGCTGGGTTTGACCGACTGAAGTGGCTGCAGACTTTTCTGGCCTGGCTGAGAAGCTGTGGCAGCCCTGGGTACTTGGTTAGGAAACGCTGTACCACTAGATTTAGGATGTGTGCTAGGCATGGTACATGCATCAATTTACTCTTGCATAGGGCGGAGAGAAGATTCCTGCCATTATCACAGACAATCATTCCCAGCTCAAGCTGGCGTGGTATTAACCATCTCTGCATCTGGCCCTGCAGAGCTAACAGAATTTCTGGCCCGGTGTGGCTCCTGTCCCCTAAACAAACCAGCTCAAGCACAGTATGGCTTCTTTTTGCTTGAGCCATTGCGTAGACCCTGTCAGGCGTCGGTTTAACTGCCACTTCGCCAGAGACAGAGAAGGAGGAGGAGGAAGAGGGAGAGGTGGTGGTGGTGGAGCAGACAGACCTCATACAAGCAGCTTTCTGGAGGCGTGGTGGATGAACAAGCTCCAGCACAGAGCCCCGTCTTAGATCCCTCCCAGCTGCAATCAGAGTTACCCAGTGTGCCGTGAAGGAAATGTAACGACCCTGTCCATGCTTGCTGGACCACGTGTCTAAAGTCACATGCACCTTGCTGCTGACTGCCTTTCCCAATGACTCGATAACATTGTCTTCCACGTGCTGGTATAGTGCTGGAATGGCCTTGCGTGAAAAGTAATGGCGTTTTGGAACCTGCCACTGTGGTACAGCACATTCAGCAAATTCACGGGAGCAGAGTCCACCAGCTGGAAAGGCAGCAGCTGCAATGCAAGTAATTTTGCTAAGCTGGCATTTAGACGCTGTGCTTGGGGATGGTTGGGACTTTAGTTTTTCTTACGCTGCAGCAGCTGCGACAACGTAATCTGACTGCGTTAATCTTCAGCTGATGGGATGATGTCACATTGTGAGGAAGGACCTGGTACATCCATTACTGTAGCATCATCCCTGTCAGTGGAGGTTGTAGGTAATGACATGACAGGACATTCAGTGGGGTAGAGACAGATGAGGAGGAGGAGGACCTACGCAAAGTTTTGCGCCAACGGGATGTGTGGCAGATGTTCATATGTCGCCCCAAGCATGTGGTACCCAAGCGTCCGGTGTCTTTCCCACGCTTCAGCCTCTTCTGACATAGATTACAAATAGCAACGGTGCGCTCTGCTGCACATTTCTTAAAGAACTCCCAGACAACAGAGTTTCTGCATGTGTGCTTTGAGACAACAGCGCTCTGCACCTGAGCAGTGCTGACATCTGATGCCTTGGACTGGCTAGTGCTACGGTTGGTCATAGAGGATGTTGTGCCTCGTGTTTGCTGTGCCTCCTCCTCCCCCTCCTCCTCACTTGATTCCTCTGTTCGATCAGGCACCCAGGTGGAGTCAGTGACCTCATCATCATTGTCATCATCATCCCCTATCTCCTCGTCACTGACGCCAACTTGGCAGTATGCTGCAGCTGCTGGGGCAACATGAGTGCCAGTTATTTGTGTGTCATCACTGGCACCCCCTTCCTCTAGGTTGATTATACTCCCTTCCTCAACCTCAGAGATTGAATCAGAGCACTGTACTTGCTGCGCATCCTCAAGCAGCATGTCACTGTCATTGTAGTCAAACAATTCAGCTGACTCCTCTGTGTGTGATAGCGAGGCTACGACAGGAGTAGCTGTGGACATGGAGGCTGCATTAGATGCTTTGGCAGCTGAGGTGGACTGTAAAGCACTACAAGCCTGGCTGGCACAGAACTCGGAGGATGAGGATGGCCTGGTTAGCCAATCCACCAAATCCTCTGTATGTTGCTGCTGCTTAAGACGGCCAGCACCAGTTAGAAAGGACAAGCGTTCCCCTGCAGAGGATGCACCACGTCCACCACGACCAGAGGCACAGCCTCCCGACACAGGGGCTGCTTGCCCTCTTATCTGTGTCTGGGAGCGTCTGCCTGTCCTTTTTGTTTTTTCAGACATGGTGAGTGATATATAGATTAAATATATACAGAACTCTGATTCAACTCTGGTATAAATAATAAATATTTACAGAACTCTGGTATAACTCAGTGAGACACCCTGATAGCTGGCAGCCAGTGACAAGACACAGATTACAATTCCCTCCTATAAATCAGTGTGACCCCCTGATGGGTGGAAGTGAGAAGACACAGGTTACAAATCTCAGAAACCTCCTATAAATCAGTGAGACTCCTTGATAGGTGGCAGTGAGAAGCCACAGATTACAAATCTCAGAAACCTCCTATAAATCAGTGAGACCCCCTGATGGATGGCAGTGAGAAGCCACAGATTACAAATCTCAGAAACCTCCTATAAATCAGTGAGACCCCTTGATGGGTGGCAATGAGAAGACACAAATTACAATTCGCATAAAACTGATAGAGGTATGTGGGACCCCCTGATGGGTGGCAGTGAGAAGCCACAGATTAAAAATCTCAGAAACCTCCTATAAATCAGTGAGACCCCTTGATGGGTGGCAGTGAGAAGACACAGATTACAATTCGCATAAATCTGCTAGAAGTATGTGGGACCCCCTGATTGGTGGCAGTGAGAAGCCACAGATTACAAATCTCAGAAACCTCCTATAAATCAGTGAGACCCCTTGATGGGTGGCAGTGAGAAGCCACAGATTAAAAGTCTCGGAAACCTCCTATAAATCAGTGAGACCCCCTGATGGGTGGCAGCCAGTGAGAACACATGGATTATAACAATTCCCAAATATTCTGTAGAAATTAGTGAGCCCCAAAATACTGCGTGGCACTGGCTGTGTGACAAGACACAGATCACCTCAATTCCCAAATATTTTGTAGAAATTTGTGACCCCCAAAATACTGCGTGGCACTGGCTGTGTGACAAGACACAGAAGATCACCTCAATTCCCAAATGTTTTGTAGAAATTAGTGAGCCCCAAAATACTTGCTGGCAGTGACAAGACACACATCACTTCAATTCCCAAATGTTTTGTAGAAATTAGTGAGCCCCAAAATACTGTGTGGTACTGGCTGTGTGACAAGACACAGATCACCTCAATTCCCAAATATTTTGTAGAAATTAGTGAGCCTCAAAATACTGCGTGGCACTGGCTGTGTGACAAGACACAGATCACCTCAATTCCCAAATGTTTTGTAGCAATTAGTGAGCCCCAAAATACTTGCTGGCAGTGACAAGACACACATCACCTCAATTCCCAGATATTTGGTAGAAATGAGACCCCCCCAGTAGCGTGGCAGACCGGCAGTAAGAACACACAACAACAATCTCCTATGAAATCTCCTCTCAAATGCGTGCTGAAGCGGTGTGTGGAAACCTTATATAGTGTGCTGCGGGAGTTAGCCCTGGGAGCCCATGATTGGGCAAAAATTGCCCAATCAGGACTCTGAGCCGTGATTGGCATACTGTTGAACCTGTCTTGCACCAGACCTGTGGTCAGGTGCAAGGCTGTAGCCAATTACGAGCTTCAGGCCAGTGGGAAAGTGCATTGTGGTCCATTGTGGGCGAACACCCGGAAATGTTCGTAGTTTGAGAACAAACGAACAGGCTATGTTTGATGCGAACTCCGAACCGAACAGCTCATCCCTAGTCATCAGCCCCCCCTTATCAAAAAATTCACCAGACACTGAGCTATTTTGGAAGCTGTACGTTAGATCAGGTTTGATCAAGTGGTTTTAACGTTAGATCACACATAATTAAATATAAACCTTAATCCTATAAATGCTGAAATAATAGGTATTACATAGCGCTGCCAACAAACAGATATAAAAACAGGAGCCAGAAATCATTCATTCATTGATAGAAGAATCCTAAATGATTTATTGGAAAGCGGTCACATGATGTTAAATAAACGTATCGGTACTCGGTATCGGTGAGTACCTGAAAAAATTTTTTTTTGTTACTCGTACATGGTCTTTAAAAAATGGTATCAGCGCATCCCTAAAATGTTTAAAGCTTTTCAAGTTTGATCAGTGAGATATTTTTATCATTTAAGACAGCGGTTCCCAACCCGTGGTACGTGTATCCCCAGGGGTACGTATGAGGACCCCTGGTGGTACGCGTAAAAAAATATCATAATGGCGGATCATAATGGCCATTACAGTTTTTTTTACTTTTAGGCTGCGAGCTATCTCGGCAACCTGCAGCTCCGGAGCCGCATGCTGCTCTTTCACGGCCTTGCTGCGGCTCCCGGGCCAGGCGCCCCTGCCAGGGACACACTCTCCGCCGGTGTTCTGGCACAGGGGATCCATCACATCATCACGCTGCATGCCTGCTCTGCGCGCAGTGTGATGGAAGATGCTGGCTCTCGGTGGCTGTCCAATAGTGAGGGGAGTGGGGATAACCCCGCTCCCTCAGCATGTTCAGGGGTAAAAAAGTGACTGGTTGGCTTTTTTTGTCGGCGTTCGGCAGCTGCGTTCGGTGGTTTGTGGAGACATTCGTCAGGTTTTCGGTGGTGTTCGGAGGATTATCTGCTGCGTTCGCGGTAAATCCTGATTTCACTGCAGGGTCACGAATTTAATTCGCCAAAGTGCGGCGAATGTGAATAACCACTCTTTGTTTTTATTTCAGTTGGGCATGGGGGGAGAAAAGCGTAAATTCCATGATTGTGAAGTCTGCTGTTATGGCTTGATGTTCTGGAACAGCGGTTCCCAACCCGTGGTACGCGCAGGGCCGGATTAAGGTAGGGGCGGATGGTGCGGCCGCTCCAGGCCCCTTCCTGAAAATAGGCCCACATACAGTGACTGACAGGCTGAGAGTTAGTTGTATATGGACGGGTGTCTCAGTTCAGCCGCAGATCCAAGCAGGCAGCCGCTACTGCTGCCTGCTCGAATGATTCCTCGCACACGGCAGGCTGCCTGGAGACTAGTTCCAGCCTGTGTGTCAGTCATGTCATGTGGTGGTGGGAGGCGAGCTGGTCTGTGTGATGCCTCCGCCCCCCACCCCACTCCACCTCCGGATCATCCACAGGGCTGGCCCGTCCATTCTGCATTGCAGTTTGTGGCTTTGTGCGAAAGCATCCGGGGCTGCCAGTCTGCCTCCTCCCCTTCCTCCTGCACTTCCTGTCCCCGCGCTGGAGGAAGAGGAGTGAGGTCAGGTGAGCAGTGTGACAAGAAGAGACATCCATACTTAAATGTGTGTGTCCTGGGGTTTTATTATTTATATATTTTTTTCTGGTGACGTCACTAACGCGCGGTTCTCCAATTCTCAGCCAGGTGTCACTCAAGATTTTGCTAGCTGGGTGTCATCTTTTCCCCCACCCCAGGTGCTTGTGATCGGCTGTGCTTTGTGGAGGTAGATGTGATTGACTGTGCCCATTGCTTGCCAGGATTGGCTGTGCTGCATGAGGTTGCTGTGATTGGCTTTGCTGCAGGAGGTTGCCGTGATTGGCTGTGCTGCAGAAGGTTGCTGTGATTGGCTGAGCTGTCTCCAGGCGGGGCTGAGTACCTGAGCTGGGGGTGGGCGTTTTGCTGCTCTTACTTTTCATTGCTTTATAGTGTCCATTCTGACAACCTCTGCCCAGCCAACCCAATGTAGATTAACCCTTGCACTGAAACCACATTAACAGCTTCACTGTGGCTATACATTAACCCCTGCACTGACACCACATTAACCCCCTGTATTGCATTTACATTAACTGGTGCACTATCAAATTAACCACTGCCCACCCTTTTGATTAACCCCTAAATTGCCTCCACAATTACCTCTACCCACCCATCACATTAACCTCTGCACCTCCATTGGATTAGTAACTGTCTGCTTTCAATCTTAACCCCAGTCCTTCCATTAGATTAAGGCTAGGTCAGAGTGGGGCATTTTTAGCGCGTGCCAGACGCACTAAATTACGGCGGCAGTAGCAGCACATAACCCGGCAAATTGACGGCCAATAATACGCAGTACGTGCGTAAAAAGTGCCCCGACACCACGCAACCGGCATGAAACGCATTTTTCTCAGAACGTGAAAAACCGCTGCTACAGACTAACAGAGTGCGCTGCGGCCGCATAGCAGCGTGTGTGCGTGATTAGGAGACGTCAGACGCTGCTAGTGTGCGGCCTACATAACGTTCAAACAGCCGGATTCCCTAGACTTCTTTTTACCCCACCGTCATGAAATACGTCCAGAATTGCGCATCGTCTGACCACTTAAGCGTATTCCGTGAAAAAATGCGTGCGCACGCATCGACGTACATTTTGACGGTGGCCGCAGAAAATGCGCTCATCTGTCCCTAGCCTTACCCCTGCCTTGCCAATATATGAACCATTTTTTAGCCATTACGTTAACCCTCACACATAACATTATTTTCTGCTCTGCTGTCACAATAACCTCAGCCCTGTCAAATTTTGCCTTTCCATCACATTAACCCCTGCCCAGCTGGAGCTTTATCCCCAACCCAAGTTCCCTCCTGAAATAACCACCCCAGTTCCTACCTTCCACTTCTCTCCTCCCAGGATTTCCCCATTTTAACATGGGGATCCCAAACACAGGACACCCAGTGTCAGACTGACCCTCAAAAGCTTCATGCCAGCAGCAGCCTGTCCAGACGTCCACTAGCCCCCACTGCCCACCTTCTATTTAGGTACCTTCTGGCATTTAGGTTATAGGGGTCTCCCTGTGTATCCAGGCTTGAGGGGTACCCCCAGGTGTCTAGGGTATAGGGGCACCCAATTATCAAGGCATTAAGGATGTCCTGGATATCCAGGCTTTAGCAGTATCCCTGGGTATCCAGGTTATATTGGTATCCATGTTATAGGGTTATAGCTGGGTATCAAGCGTATATGGGGATTGAAGAGAATAATGGTCTCCAATTGTCAGTCCTTAACCCCTAAGACCCTGTCTTAGGCACACCTTGAGTTAACTCTCCTTCTGCGCAGGGAGAGAGAAAATCCTTTAAAAAAACACACGAGGCATGTAATTTTGTCTGGCAATTTCTCTCTGCCTTCCAACGGTCCCTTGACACTTATTTATACCCTGTGTCAAGGCGCTGGCTCTTTATTTCATTAATTAACATTTCAAAACATAACATAGCTCATTGGCTAGTTTCAATACAGGTCTGGTGACACATTTCTAGACAGTCCCGTGGTCTCGGCATGTGATTTCTTGAGATATCAGCATTTCTTCAGACATCAGCACCTTTTTAAGATATCAGCACTTTTTATCACTTCAGAGAAACATTTGTAAACATCAGTATCCTTGTCATTCTAAAGCCATTTGCAAAC
This sequence comes from Leptobrachium leishanense, assembly GCA_009667805.1. Taxonomy (NCBI): domain Eukaryota; kingdom Metazoa; phylum Chordata; class Amphibia; order Anura; family Megophryidae; genus Leptobrachium; species Leptobrachium leishanense. The sequence goes on from RXON01002238.1 coordinate 31,477, forward strand.
ATCTTGAGAAGTGAACCTTAGTCCTACAATACTGCTGATTATCAATTTATCTTAAACTATTTCTTATATTTTAAACCTTAATTTATCTATTAATATTATAATTCCTGGGGTGTTATTTAACTACTTATAGGGTCCTTCTTATAGGTTAGCAGATGGTGGTCTGAGGATTCCTTTTCCTTCAATCCCCTCTTAGAATCATAGTATGATCATACTATTTGATTCTTTCTTTGTTTCATCTATCTACTGAAAGTTAGTATGGGTTGGGGAGCGAGACCCTCAATACCCATGTGGATCAATATAGAACCAGGGGGAGCTGTACCTGCCACGGAACTGGTAACACATGGCAGTCTCCTAGTGCCTATTTATCTTCCTAACCTACAGTATATTTTACTTCCTATTAGCTATTCGGCGGAGTTGGACATATTCTGCATAATCATTTGGAGTGGACGGTAGAGGTGTACTGTACATCATGGTGGTGGGTTACCCTTGGCCATTTGGGCCTACATTATCAGGGATGTAGGTACAGCATGTACCTGTCCCCTCTATCATTTTGCATACACCTCCTTTTTCAGCCAATATCATGTCCAGAGCCATCCGGTTCTGGAACGTCATAATGGATGTGGATTGTAGTTGGTCAGCGAGGCCCTGTAAAGCTTCGCGAGTATAATTAACAAATCTCTGCTGGTTATAATATAAATAGTTAATCCAATCTATATTCTTATTAATAGTAACAAGAGGTGCTAGGAATGACTCAAACCCTGCCTTTACCTGATCCCTTGCTTTAAATTCATCAGGGACCCCTCTTGGTACCCCTATAACATCAATATTGACACACATAACAATTTGTACGGTTATTGTTTAGGGCACTAAATTTTACCCATTCTAGCCAAACATTTACATCTGAAAATCCTGTTTCCATTACTATGCTGTCTTCATAGGTGGGATTGGCTATTGATTTGGTGTTAGGTAGGAGAGGAGGAGGTCTCACTACCTCTCCATATTTCCTGGGTAGGAATGGGTTCTCTTCCTTCTTATAAATGGCCATATCTTGGAGTTTGAACTTGTATAGAGGGAATTTGGTTGTGGCAGTTACGTATATTCCCATTACATAGACACCCGTGTCGGCCTGGGAAGGGTGTTGTATAGTCAGCGTCAATTGTACTGACTGAGCTCCGCTTCTTATTGAGCACCGCCACCCACCTCTCCCAATCAAAGTCATACGATTTAATAGGCTTTGTCCCTCGAACTGCGTCGTCGTGCGGCGCTATCTGGTTTATATCCCCATCTGTTAACTACGGCATCAGAGGTACCATATCCCATATTGCCCGTGTCCCACCCCACTGCGCCCCAATAATCACAATTATGTCCCCAGTACTCATCGGTTACACATATATATACAGTTGCCTTGTACAGTATCATACTGCAGTAATGGTGGACAATAAAGAAACAACAGTGGCCAGACAGTGATGGTTTGGGTTGGGGTTCTTTCTGGTAGGGGGTGTGGACAATAGGGGTTGTGATATATGTTCCGAAAGGGGGGGGTAAACATTATTTCAGTCTTTTTCTTCCCCCCACATGCGTCTCCATACTCTTCGAAAAGGATCATTGGTTGTCATCTTCTCTTTGTTGGAAACCAGGGCTATCTACCCTCACATTTCTTGGTCCGGTCCTCTTCCTGATGGAGGCCAAGGCTATTAGCTGCCCCGTTAGTACCCCTTGTTGAGTCCTTTGTTGAATCCGCTTGACTCGAGAGGGTCCCTGTTGAATCCGCTTGACTCGAGAGGGTCCCTTGTTGAATCCGCTTGACTCGAGAGGGTCCCTTGTTGAATCCAGACTGGGCTGTCCTCTGTCAGTATAGCTGTGCGGGTTACAGCTACCACCGTGGTCTCTGGTCCATAGGCGAAATCCTCTGGTCTTTTTCCTTTCTGTAGCCGCTTTACCAGCACCTTGTCTCCTGGATTAAATAGGTGGGTAGATTTGTCTGAAAGAAAGGGGAACTTAAATATAACTTCGTCTCTGGTTGTCTCGAGGGTTGAGATCAGCTGCCTAACATATTCATCCCTTATCTGCTCTAAGTCCCCTGTCTCCACTGTTAGCCTACCTGTAGACCATGGTAATGGAAAGGGTCTGCCCATAAGTATCTCGAAGGGGGAGTAGCCTGTGTTCCTATTAACCGCCATTCTGATTTCAGCCAGAATGATGGGGAGTACCAATTTCCAATTCTTTAGCTCTTCTGTGGTTGCATATTTTTGTAAGGTACAAAATAATTGGTCCCTATCCATTGTGGGAGGTCGCAAAACCCCGGCATTACTAGTTTAGCTATGTCCTGTTGTGCTGCTCGTTTAGCTGCTTGGTCAGCCAGATGATTCCCTTTTGCAATAGGATCTGAGGCTCTGGTGTGTGCTCTACAATGTAACACCGCTATCTGAGAGGGCATAAGAATGCTTGCTAGGAGGCCCGTGACCAGGGTCGAATGGGAAATCTTCTTGCCATCTGCGGCCACAAATCCCCTCTTTTCCCATATCGTCCCATGGTCATGGACCACACCATAAACATATTTGGAGTCAGTGTATATCGTGACAGGTCTACCCGCATAGAGCCTGCATGATAAGTGTTGTCATTGGGGCTGGTACAGGAGCCGTCAACAAAGACGACATCTGCGTCCGGAACAGGTGTTGACATGAGATCAAGGCGGGGTGCAGTTTCAGACGCAATGGAGAGAGCACAGTCATGTTCGAGTGGGATGGTATCTGAGGGATTCTTAAGACCCAGGAAAGCGTTTAGGATTGGTGCTGGACCAGAGACACTTGAACTGTATGCCATGTGCAGTGCAGGGTTGCTTAGCAGTGTGACTTCATATCCACTAAAGCGCTGTGACATGTGCCGTGTATGTATGCCCTTAAGTAAAAATAAAACATCATGGGTTGTATGTAGGTGCATTTCGTACCCTAATGTGTATTGGCTTGCCATACTAACGACCATTGCACATGCTGCCAGGGCACGCAAACAGGCCGGCATCCCTTGTACCGTTACTGGCAAAATCTTTGAGAAAAAAAAAAAAATACTATGGGGCACAACCGGCCCCCCATGTTCTTGCGTCAGTACCCCGGCCTTGGTTGTACAATTGTCCCTTGCAAACAGATGAAATGAAAGTACATAATCAGGGAGGCCTAGCGCGGGGCTTATCATTGCATTTCTGAGAACCTTAAAAGCATTTAACATTTCATTAGACCACGTTATCACATTGGATTGACCCAACAGGGTGGCTTGTCTCAGAATGTTATCATAATAGGAGCAGTCAGGGATCCACTGTCTGCAACAGTTTATCAAGCCTAAGAATGACAGCATGTCCTTCTTAGTTTTCGGGTTGACCAGGCCCGTGACAGACTGGACTCTCTTCTGACTGATGCTCCGTTCCCCCTGCCTGAGAACAAACCCTAAATATTCAACTTGCGTTTGACACCACTGCATTTTTTTTTAAGGGAAACCTTGTACCCACATTCCTATAACCATCTAAGAAGTGATTTACCATCCTCCCGGCAGGCCTCCTCTGATGGACTGCATACGAGGAGATCATCCACGTATTGCAGCAGGACAGAACCATGGCTGGGGTGCCAGAATTTCAGAGTGGCCTGCAGTACAATACTGTAGACCACTGGGGCGTCAACGTACCCCTGAGATAACCTTTTCCATGTAAATTGGGTGCCTTCAATGTGAATGCGAACAGCAATGCCGTTTCCGGATGTACAGGGATGCTAAAAAATGCATTCTTCAGGTCAATTACAGAAAAATGTGTATGTGTCGCTGATATTGATGACAGAAGTGACGTGACATCTGGGACAATTGGCGCAACTAGAATCACTAGGGAATTAACTGCGCGCAAGTCTTGAACGAACCTGACAGTCCCGTCAGCTTTGTTCACGGGGTTAATTGGGGTACTGAAGGGGAAGACTACAGGTTCCAGGATACCATCCTGTAGAAACTGGTCAATCATAGGACGTAGTCCGTCCTCTTTCTCTTTTTGACAATGTTTAAATATTCTATTAATATCTTCTATTTCTAAGTAATTCATTCCCCACGGTCATAAACGGAAAGTGATTTTGTTTCTCAGCGCAAAATGTGTAAAAGTCAGGAGGTTTTATCTCTGTTCCTGTTTGTGTGCGTGTATTGATCTTAGGGATCGGACTTTTTGTTATCTTCCTCTTTTTCTTCTGCTCTTATCTCGTCTATCATTTTTATGTCCCTAGTATCTTCTATTTGTGGTTTACTAGGGGCTGACGATGTACATTCGATTGCTGCAACAGCACCGAATATTTCGGTGTCTTGGAATCCAGCAAGTGAAGGATACATTGAATATTTGTAAGAGGGAGGGGGGGCGAGGGCCCCAGTCCGCTCGTGGGACTTCCTGTTTTCTCCGTAATATGCTTAATTCTATTTGATGTAATCTTTCGCTATTTAGACCATCTGGACTTAGTTTCTTGCATTGTTTATTGATTCTATTAAACCAATATCCTGCAGATATTAACCACTGCTCTCCTCCCAAACGCATATATGTCATATCCCATTGAGGGTCTCCTGCATAGTGGGGCCATGCCTCGGTGTCACCAAGACATAATCCTTTCACTATATCCATATAGAATGGGCTGTGGTCTCCCTGTCTGAGGAAAGGATCACAACTCCCACTGCTTCTGTCCATCCCGCCATACTATCTATCCATGGGTTAATTAAATAGCAATCTGTGCCCCCTACTCGTGCTACATAATCTTTACAAAACTCTCCTATTTTCGGTAAGGGATATTCTTTAACCTTGCTACTTTAAATACCCATGGCTAGTTGTACAATTGAATAATCAGGCAGGTAAAATAGAGAAAGAAAGAAAAAAGAGAGGCTCTTCACAGTGCTCGAAAAGAAAGACAACTTAAATTCTTACTATATATATACATACACATATATATACATATATATATACATACATACATATATATATATATATACACATATCTCTCTATGCTACATGGATCAACAAAAGATGAGCTAATTTAAGGATAAATAATAAAAACTTATTTAGTGAATTCTCCCCTAATCTCGAGAATCAAACTTCTAATCTTTTGCTTTTTATTTGTAGTTATATAATTCCTTCATATCATAAACAAAAATTTATAAACCACAATCCAATAGTATATAAAAACTAGCTTCACAATATATGTATCTCCGTTAGTAACTGCATACATGACCAACATCATCCACCCCATCAGTCAGCAACTAACACACAAATGGCCAACAAACACCTCTGCTTAATACAACATACATCTCACAGCAAACAATGTCCAACCAGTCAGCTCTTATATATATACATATATATATATACAATACCATCAGTATACAAAAGGGGCAAAAGTCTGCATACTTTACAGATTTTCCTGCCACCCAATTAACTTATCACTCTAATAATATATACTTTAACAATATATACATATATATATATATACATATACATAACGACTTTTCCGCCTCACCTTGCGGATTGTTCGTTATTTTAACTTATAACTCTATTATCACAACTGATGGACGTCTGTTTTACCTTACAGATCGTTCAGCAGTGAATCTTAACACTCTAATATTCTTATACTCTAATTCTTATACTGTAATATTCTTATACTGTAATATTCTTATACTGTAATATTCTTATACTCTATACATTTTATGAGGGTTAACGCAAGGTGTGATCAATTGGACATATAATGTCCCTTCTATTGAGTGTGGTCCCTGACCCACTCCATCTTTAAATAAAACGGCCCCTGGCAACGTTTTCTTTTAATTTGTAATAAACGGCCCCTGGCAACGTTTTTCTTTTAATTTCTATAGGACATTGACAACTAACTTTAGTTCGAGATAAACGCTGTCATTGCCCTCATCCAGACAAGACAATATACTCACCAGGACGAGGGGTGACCGTTCATGTCGGCAGTGCCTCCAGATTGAAGAGAATAATGGTCTCCAATTGTCAGTCCTTAACCCCTAAGACCCTGTCTTAGGCACACCTTGAGTTAACTCTCCTTCTGCGCAGGGAGAGAGAAAATCCTTTAAAAAAAACACACGAGGCATGTAATTTTGTCTGGCAATTTCTCTCTGCCTTCCAACGGTCCCTTGACACTTATTTATACCCTGTGTCAAGGCGCTGGCTCTTTATTTCATTAATTAACATTTCAAAACATAACATAGCTCATTGGCTAGTTTCAATACAGGTCTGGTGACACATTTCTAGACAGTCCCGTGGTCTCGGCATGTGATTTCTTGAGATATCAGCATTTCTTCAGACATCAGCACCTTTTTAAGATATCAGCACTTTTTTATCACTTCAGAGAAACATTTGTAAACATCAGTATCCTTGTCATTCTAAAGCCATTTGCAAACATCTTGAGAAGTGAACCTTAGTCCTACAATACTGCTGATTATCAATTTATCTTAAACTATTTCTTATATTTTAAACCTTAATTTATCTATTAATATTATAATTCCTGGGGTGTTATTTAACTACTTATAGGGTCCTTCTTATAGGTTAGCAGATGGTGGTCTGAGGATTCCTTTTCCTTCAGGTATCCCCAGGTATCCAGGCTATAGGGGGCATCAAGCGTATAGGGGTATCTCTGGTTATCCAGGCTATAGGGTTATCCCCAGGCATCAGAGGCAGAACTACCAGGGATACCATGGCACCCGCACCCTGAGTCCCCTCCAATCGATCGATGGGCCTGGTCCACAGCTTTGCCTGGGCCCTGGTTTTTCATAATATTTAATTTGATGCTTATTTTTGAGTTTTACTTTGGAGCTCAGTGATACACTTATACATACTGCATGTTATGTGAGTTTTGTTGCTGTGGAGCTCTGTGATACAGTAATTTGTGGTGTGTATGAGCGTATCACAGAGCTCCACAGAAACAAAACTCACAATAATGTGCAGTGTGTATGAGTTTTATTAATTCATATATGTGGGGGGGGCCTGTATCTTGCTGTGTCAGTGGGCGATGTCGGTGCTGTAGCAGTGGTGCAGTATAATAAAAGGCTGTGTCTTTCTGTGTCAGTGGGTAATGTCGTTGCTGTAGCAGTGGCGCAGTGCAATAAAGGGCTGAGTCTCGCTGTGTCTGAGAGTGATGTCGGCGCTGTAGTAGTGGCGCAGTATAATAAACTCTGTCTCGTTTCAGCGGGTGATGGCGTTTTTGCAGTGGTGCAGTATAGTAAAAGGCTGCGTCTCGCTTTGTCCAGTGGTGATATCAGCGCTGTAGCAGTGGTGCTGTGTCTCGCGTTGTCGGCGGGTGATGTCTGGGCTGTAGTAGTGGCACAGTATAATAAAAGGCTGCATCTCGCTGTGTCGGTTGGTGATGTTGACACTGTAGCAGTGGCCCGGTATAATAAAAAGCTACTTCTTGCTGTGTCGGCGGGTGATGTTGGCGCTGTAGCAGTGGTGCAGTATAATAAAAGGCTGTGTCTCGCTTGTACAAACTAGACTTGTGTAAAATGAAAAAAAAATGTTTCGTTTGTTACATTTTTTTAGTTAGATTTGGTGCGTTCGTTATGTTACCATATTGGTTATTTCTTTTTTTATTCGTTATTTCTTTTTTATTTGTCATTTTGGAATGTAAAATGGATTAATTAATTAGATTCTAGTTTTAAAAAAAATACGGTAATCCCCCTGTCCTTGGTTCTGAAATATGTTTCAGCACCAAGGACAGCACCCGCTGAACGCAGCGAGACTGGAAAAAGACAAAAAAAAAGAACCTGCGTTCGGCAAATAAGAAAAGCCTCGTCGTTTTATAATAATTAGAAATCTAAAAATTCCCAAAAATTTGTAAAAAGGCTTTTTGCTACAAATGAAAAAAAGCAGACTGTTGAATAAATATTTAAGAGAACCAGTATTTTTTAACATTGAAACCTATGGGATTCGCCTTACTAAACCTTCCGAATGAAACCACTGAACATCAGGGCATTTCATTGACATTTCTCTGCTGTTCAATGTGAATAGATTAACCATTGCTTCTCTATGGGGGATTTCACTGTCCCCGAACAGGCATTGTATGGCGCTGTCCTTTTCCTGTGGTGCTGAATACAACAGATTGAGCACCACAGGCTAATAGACAGGGACGCGGTGCTGAGTCTGACTTCGGTAAGTGAAACGGTATTATATTATTGGTGCTACTCTTGAATAGATCATTTGCTGATTGTAGATATCGTCTTAATTAGCCCACTGAAGGAAATGCTTAATATTTAAAGGAACCCCTTCTCCATTCATATGGATCGATGGTTCAGTTGCAGAGATTCGGCGAGCGGGGAGTAGATTCGTTGACATGGAGTCCCAGTACACAGCGGAGAAAGAACCTTGGGTCGAGGCATCGAGTGCTGGACAGTTCGTTCGTCGAATGGGTGAAAGACCTCCAGGCCCACAGTTCCGAAACAGAAACGCACGCTTGTTATTGCTTCAATTTACAGGGCCCCAACGGTGACTAGTCGAAGATTGATTTTTTTCGTTTACTGGCCAGTCGAACACAGTACCCGGGTACCTTAGCCCTTTCACAGCTGAAGATGTGTGGGGCACGTCCTAATTGATGCACGTTACATGCTGAGGACGTGCCCCACACGTCATCAGCTGTGCGGGACCCCCGGCGGAGATACTCACCTCTCTGTCCGGGGTCCCGCGGCGTTCTGACTTCAGCGTCCCCAGACGCTGAAGTCAAGCTCCTCCCGGCGTAAATGACGTCATCGCGCTTGGCGCGATGATGTCATTTCCAGGCGACCCCTCGGCAATGCCGGGAGACAGCCTGGAAGGGAGGGGGGATCCGTTCGGATCCCTCTCCCTCCCGATCGGAAAGGAGCAGCGCCAAAAGCCAGGCACCGCTTAAAAGGGGAGAGTCTCCCCTTTTAAGCGGTGCCTGACTTTAACCCCTCAAGCGCCGGGTTGCACTTCAGCGCCTTGCGGCGCTGAAGTGCAGCCTAGCTCCGGTGGGGGCCGCCATCTTGGATGGCGGCTCCACCCCCGGGTCTCCCCTCGCTGCCTGATGTCATCATGCATAGTGTGATGACGTCAGATAGCCGGGGAACCTGGTGGAGATAGGGGGTTCTTAACCCCGATATCTCCAGAACCGTGGCGGCTAGGGGGTCATGGAGGGTGTCATTTGAATGGCCTGAGCATGGGCTTTCGAATGATACCCAACATGACTAGGTACAAAGTAAAAAAAATAATTAAAAAAATTATAATAAAAATAATAAATAAATTTAAAAAAAAAAAAAAAAAAAACATGTTTTTTTGGGTGTTGTTTTTATTAATGCAGCAATATTGTTCACATTTCAATTATAATGTGAACAATGATGCTGCACTAAAGATTTTTTTCTATGGGGTGCGTTTGCTAAAAATCACTTAATTCCCCCCACATAATGTAACAAGTCCCCATTTCAAATTTTTGTACAAGCGCCCCCTATAGAAAACATAACCGCAAACGCTCATGTGATAAAATGTGAAAAAAAACACTTTACACACTGCAGATGATTAAAAATTCAATTTTTATTGTATTTTTTGTTATAATATACAGACAGGACATGACGTATACATATAAAAATGATATATTATGAATCTGCGGAGTTTGCCGGAAAGATCGATATATAATATGTCTGGGTCATTTATTAAAATGTGGCTTCAAATCGCGTTTAAACATGATGAGCGAAAGCGTTAAAAATGAGTTCAGCACACAGCGGTGAAATGCCTCAGCAGTGAAGGGGTTAGACAACACACACACATATATATTTTGAGCTATTTTACGGGACTCACACTACAGAACTGAGGGGGTCAACCGTTCTTTTCCGCCACGTGTTTTCCCTGCGTGACGCATCCTGTAAATTCATTCAAAGCGCATTTATTTTATGACACTTTATCTCTTAGTAAAGTATATAAAACTAGAAAATCCACAACAGTGCTGGTGTGTAATAATTCCTAGTGCGGTGAGACTATCCCGAGGTTTATTCAGCCGCTCCTCCGAGGATGAGCGCTACATACATATTGGGATTTAAATTTAGGGAAGGTTCAGAAATCATAGAGTTTACAGCCAGTGATTTGGATTTTTTATTATCTCCACTTTCTCCCTTTTTAATTAAGATTACTTTGATTAAGTACATGGTTTGGAGGCATATATGGAGCCCCAGTGCCTATATTCTTAATATACCAACATTAAAATTGTATGGTATTTTGTAGGGATGCACCGATACCGATACTAGTATCGGTATCAGGGCCGATATTACCGTTTTGACGAGTACTCGTACTCGTCAAAAATCACCCGATACTTTTACTGATACTTCAGGGACAGCAAACTCGGCCTCCGGCGCCAATCGCGGCCTCCGGCGCTTCAATCACGGCTTGAATTCGGGCTTGAATCGCGGCATCCGGCCTTCAAATGCAGCATCCGGTCTTGAAACTTGGCCTCCGGCGCTCACTCTGTGCGTGTTCGTCGCACGAGGCAGCGCATCACCGCAGCGAGAGACTAATAGATCACGTGGGACTGGCTGCTTGTCATAAAGGAGTGGCACGTCTCTAGAAGCAGGTGCGTATATTCTGGCTCTTTCTTCCCCCCCCCCCAACGAAAAAAAATATTTATTTTGGCCAGCAACTTGTTTTTGTTAGTCTGCGGGGGAAGGGACAGACATACTATAAACTTTGGAGGCATGATGAAGCGGTTCGGAGGCCTGTCGCGACACTCCGGTAATTTATTTTGGCCAGCAACTTGTTTCTTTCATTTGCGGGGGGAAGGGACAGACATACAATAAACTTTGGAGGCTTGATGCAGCGGATCGGTGGCCTGTCCCGACAATCCGGTAATTTATTTTGGCCAGCAACTTGTTTACTGGAGTGTCGGGACAGGCCTCCGATCCGCTGCATCAGGCCTCCAAAGTTTATTGTATGTCTGTCCCTTCCCCCCCGCAAATGAAAGAAACAAGTTGCTGGGCAAAATAAATAAATCTGAGTGTCAGGACAGGCCTCCGAACTGCTGCATCAGGCCTCCAAAGTTTATTTATCTGCCCCTTCCCCTAATGAAAGGAAATAATAGGGTGAAAAAAAAACGGAGTGCTGGGAATCGGGACAGCAGGACTCTGAAGTTTATATTCAGTCTGTCTGTCCCCTCTCTCTCCCCATCCCCTAAACAAAAGAAAATAAATTGATAGGGGAAAAAAAAAAAAGGTGTGCTGGGACAGTTAATCATGTTAACATGATTGATATTAATAACTGTCCCAGCACTCCGGTTTTTTTTTCCCCTATCAATTTATTTTCTTTTGTTTAGGGGATGGGGAGAGAGAGGGGAGAGAGAGAGGGGACAGACAGACTGAATATAAACTTCAGAGTCCTGCTGTTCCGACTCCAAGCACTCTGTTGTCTTTAAATACAATATACATTCTCTAAATGTACTGTAATCATAATACATTTAGATTGTGTGCGTATGTTTCTATGTTTGTGTATATGTGTGTTTTATAATGGGTTATGAGGCAATGTAAGGGATAATCCATAAAACCATTGGTTCCTTCCAGTGATTTTCTGGAAAACCACTTGAAAATATTTTGATGCGTTTTACCAATATTGTTTTTTTTTTTTAAATTACTGTTTATATAGTATATTTATATACAAACATACTTTGCATAAATACACTTTTTTCTAGATTTAGAAAATATAATCTGTTTGTTCATTCATATAGGCTTATGCTTCTGTGTCATAATAGCCGTTGTTTATTACTTATCTTGTTCTGTTTGAAGAAAGACTAACCCAGGCCTTGTTGCCACCTCACATTATTTAGTGATATGTCAATATATAAAATGCTCCCTCTTTCTTTTATTCAACAGATTGTCCGAATTATAAATGCAGAAGCGAAAGGTTTAAAGAACAAAAAAAATAATGAGAGATTAGATTTACGTGTCCAACCATCATGATGTACAGCAGGACCCCGAAGTTCCACCAGTCCACTGCTCTGGTGTAGGGTTTCTTCATTATGATTTCAGGGGCTATGTAATCTAGTCTACCACATAAAGTATTGGCATGGTCTCCAAATCCAATTCCTTAGATGCAAACAATAAAAATCATATAGGTTAAAAAGTCAATCATTTCCGTTAGGGATGCACCGATACCACTTTTTTAAGACCGAGTACGAGTACAGATACTTTTGTTCAAGTACTCACCGATACCAATTACCGATACTTTTATTTTATGTCATGTGACGCTTTCCAATAAGAACAGACCTTCTATAAAGCCCCCAGGTCTCATGGATATTGCCCCAGCTCATGGATATGCCCCCCCTGCTCATGGATATGCCCCCCTTGCTCATGGATATGCCCCCCCTGCTCATGGATATGCCCCCCCTGCTCATGGATATGCCCCCTTGCTCATGGATAATGCCCCCCCTGCTCATGGATATGCCGCCCCTGCTCATGGATAATGCCCCCCTTGCTCATGGATAATGCCCCCCTTGCTCATGGATATGCCCCCCTGCTCAGATATGCCCCCCTTGCTCATGGATATGCCCCCCCTGCTCATGGATATGCCCCGCTCATGGATATGCCCCCAGCTCATGGATAATGCCCCCCTGCTCATGGATATGCCCCCCCTGCTCATGGATATGCCCCCCCTGCTCATGGATATGCCCCCCCTGCTCATGGATATGCCCCCCGCTCATGGATATGCCCCCCCTGCACATGGATATGCCCCCCACTCTCCGCTCATATCTTCCCCAGCGCGCCCGGAAAGTCTTCGCGCGCGCGCGCTCGTTGGAAGGACCCCAGCCGCGACCACGTGGGACCATGTGATCGCGGCTGGGGTCCTTCCAACGAGCGCCGCGCGCGAACTTTCCCGGCGTCGCTGAAGGAAGGTAAGTATGAGCGGAGAGCAGCTGCAGGGCCTGTCCGAATGCTCTATCTGCATTCAGACAGGCCCTGCAGCTGCTCACTTTGTTTATACTTACCTTCCTTCAGCGACGCCGGGAATGTCTCCGCGCGTGCGCTCGTTGGAAGACCCCAGCCTCGATCACATGGTCCCACGTGGTCGCGGCTGGGGTCCTTCCAACGAGCGGCGCGCGGAGACATTCCGGCGGCGCTGAAGGAAGGTAAGTATAAACAAAGTGAGGAGAGCGGCTCCAGGGGCGGCTGTCTGAATGCCGATAGAGCATTCGGACAGCCGCCGCAGCCCCTCGGATACCGGCAAGCCGGCTCAATGCCGGCTTCCGGTATCGGAAAAAAATATCGGGGGTACTGCACGAGTACCAAGTACTCCTGCAGTACCCGGTATCGGCACCGATATCGATACTAGTATCGGTATCGGTGCAACCCTAATTTCCGTAATAACGGAATATTTTATTATGTAAATATCTCAGTAATAAAAATATATATATTTGTGTGTGTGTTTATGATTATTAGGTTACTTGTTTTACAAATGATGTCTTTCCTCCATTGAGATGGATTTTATCAGATATAAATCTATATTTACCTTTTTTACTGAGCCCAAAGTCAGCAGTTTTTGCGAACCCCTCCTGGTCTAAGACGATATTCTCCAACTTAAAGGGACACTCTACTCAAAAAATCACACCCCCGTTTTTTTATCCTAACCTATCCCTATTCCCTTAATAAATCTTTAGTTTTTATTAATTTTTTTGTGACTGTAATACTTACCCTAAAATCCACTTCTTTCCAGTGGCTTTTTTTTTTATATACTCACCTCCCTCCTCTTCCGCTCCCGTCCTTCTTGATGCTTCTTGGCTTCTGGTTTACGTGAGAAGCGCGCATGCGCGCCTCTCACATAAGCCAGCCAATTGGCAGGCTTCCTCCTGGCTCCCTCTGAGGATTACTGTTGCGTGCAAGAGGATGCACGCAACACTAACCATCAGAGGGAGCCGCCAGCTTCTGCGGTGAGTTGGAGACGTCATCGCGCTGAAAGCGCGATGACGTCTCCTACTCGGCAAAAGTCGGCAGAAGCGGGAAATATGATTCCCGCTCTGCTGACTGACAGCTGGGAGGGTGGAGTAAACTCCTCCGCCTCTCTCAGCTGTTTTCAGCTTTTTCAGCTGAACTGCCGAGCGGAGGGAGGGGAAACAGAGGGCGGCATAGTCCGGGCATCATGACCACCTAAAATAGCTTAGGTGGTCATGTTGCCTAGAGTGTCCCTTTTAAGGTCTCTGGAGTTAAAAATAGATAAAAGCCCGTTACCGGTTAATGTTACGAGATGTCTGTAGATTTTTAAATTAACTAGTTGCATCACCGGTTTTACTAATTTTGACATAAATGAACAATCATGGTGTAAAACCTGTTATAAATTGTATTCTCTGGCTACAGTAAACCCTCGCACCCTTGGAATAGTTAATGGTTTCGCTTACCTGTGGATTATTTTATGCTTGTGCAGATGTTCCAGGCCGAGAATGACACAGGACGCATAAAATCTAGCTCTGGGCAGTGGAAATACTCCAGAGGCGTTCATTAGGTTGGTCAATAGGTCACCACCAGCAGCATACTCCATCACAAAGCAAGTGTGATCTTTGCTTTGGAAAGTTGCAAATAAATTGACCAGGAAAGGATGGTGTTCCTGGCTCGCTGCTTGGTATAGACTTCTTTCATACATAAGGCTGGAAAACACAAGCAAAAAGTAACGGGTTTTGTCTTTACCATCGCTAATTTAAAAGGAAATAATAGTAAATCACTTTCAAATAGATTCATGCCTTGTTTAAACTGCCACACATTTGCTGAACAATCGTTACGCCTAAAGATTTACTTAACCCGCTGCATGTACTAAAGGTACAACTCATATTTCATCCTAATGACCTAGGTCCCCACGGGACAATGTTTGTTAGAGTCTGAGGGTTCAATGGACGGAGAAGAGAGCATCCGACGCGCGTTTCGCGTTAATTTGCTCTTCAGGAATGCTGCTTTTAGTCTGATCGCGGGGTTAATAGAGCATATGGAGGTGCCAATAGATTTTTATAAAGAGCATATGGAGGTGCCAATAGATTTTTATAACCGATAAAGTTACTTGGAAACCCTATGGGTTTTATAAGTGAGAATAGATATACTATTTTATTTCTAGATTCTTTAGAGACTAGGCCTCATAAATCTACTACAGGGCAAAATATGGAATAAAACTGCCCATATGAGCTCCCCTCTGCTATTATACCTATAATGTCTTAAGAAATTATTCACACTGTTATCTCTTGGGGTGTATTTGGCTGTGAAGATGACAAATGGGTTTTAGCTTGCTAGACGAGCATAAAAAAAAATAAAACCTATTGATCCCTTAATTCTCCACATATAATTCACTTCATAGCTGTTCGGAATATTTGCAGGGACAGTGTATCGAGCACTTTGCTGACTCGTTCATTTTCAGGACTTTACAGAGTAGAAAAGCTCATTCACTTACACTGGAGGAACAAACATTTTGTGCTCAACCGTAAAGGATAGCGTTCTTTACTTTGATAACAATCAAAATCTGGAATTCTCTGCATTTAAAATAATATGTTTTTGTTCTAATTGAACTGATGTCTTTAATAAAGACCTTGAAGCTTTTCTGTCAAAACATGATGTCATTGGATGTATTAAAATGTTATATGCATCAAATTTTGATCTTCAGAGATATCTTATTAGCATTATGGAGTAATGAAGGATTTTTCTCCCTTTTTAGAACAACTGTGAATCTAAGTTGTTTTTTTTTTTAAATTCTCCTTTGGATCAGCAGCAGCATTGGGGATGTACAGATTGTTGAATCTTATCAGACAGTGCATTACTATTACTATATAATTGATATATACAGTATTTACCTGAACAAGTTCTTTCTGGCTCCTTGCACTCACGCTTGTCTCAGGTCGATCAGAATGAGCAGGAAATTCCCCAAACTCAAGAATGATGTCTGACAATGATATGGGAAATCCACTAGATGACGTTGCTGGTACGAGTTCTAGTTGGTTGTTAACGACCAGCCGAAGATCTTCTTTGTCACATTCATGATCGTATTCTGAGACAGGAAGCTCCCTTTTGGAAGGAAGAAAAGCAAATGACATTTAATATGATATTGCTGTAATAAATTGATACAATAGCTTTTTTAAATCTTTAAAGTCTGTTTATCTTGTTGGAAGATGTAAGTTCTATTTATCCAGTATTATAGGCACCCACAGTTATACAGTTTAAACATTGTATCGGATGGCAGAAATTCTTGAAACCTATCAATACCCTCGGACACAGTTTTTGCTTGGTATTTTATAATATGGTTTGTAAATCTCCTCTTTGGACATAATCAAAATCAATGGAAGCTTTAAAAAAGCTGGACCTCGAGCATATATTTGCTATACAACATCTTGTGATGCTTAATGAATTCATAGGGGGACACTTCATGGCGTGATGCTCGGTGGAAGACTCTCCAAGGCACTATCTAGGAGATGCCAAACATAGACATAAGTGGGCTAAGTTAAGTAAAGCAGCAACTTCCTCAGTGAGGACAATGCCCAAGAAAGAGAACAAGGAGCTAGTAAATAACTGAAGATGAAAAACTTCCTTTGCTGTTTAGTATTCGTTTGCAACATTTAAATATACTAGTCAGTGTTCTAGACCATAGATTTTCCCAAATGGGATAGATTTTTCTTATTACTTCACAAAATAATATGTAGTCAAATCTTATTTTAGGAAAAATAATTAAATTTAAAAATCAGAGAAGTTAATACCATGCTATGGGAGATATGTGCAGGATATGATCTTCCTCCCCTGACAATGAAACAGCCTTGATATCGATGTTCTTCTGAAGAGCTTCTGGAAGGGCTTCTTCTACATCACACCGGGCGTTTAGAGCTTGTAAACGCCTGTAGAGAGACTCTAGTCTTGTGTTGGACTCTGCCAAGAAGACTTTCACACTTTTCAGGTGCTTTTTCTTCTTTACAGCTTTCAGAAGCTTCTCCGCTCCTTCCTTCATCTTTATCTCTATGGCTATTTCATGTTCGAGGATCTTTTTTTCAGCATCGGCGTTCTGAGGGTCTGCGATGTTAGCTGGTGACCCACGGATACCCGCTAAGGAGCTGAAGGGGTATTCTAGAAGATTGTGAAAGAAAATAAGAAATCAAAGTTTTACAAATCAATTCAGTACTATTACATATTCCAGGTCAACACATGCATGAAAATTAAACTTAACCCCTTCACTGCTGAGGCATTTCACCACTGTGTGCTGAGCTCATTTTTACCGCTTTTGCTCATAATGTTTAAACGCGTTTAGAAGCCACATTTTGTTATATGGCAGATTCATAATATATCATTTTTATATGTATACGTCATGTCCTGCCTGTATATTATAACAAAAAATGCAATAAAATTAGAATTTTTAATCATCTACAGCGTGTAAAGTGTTTTTTTTCACATTTAATCGCATGAGCGTTTGCGGTTATATTTTCTATGGGGTGCGCTTGTACAAAAATTAGAAATGGGGACTTGTTACATTTTTGGGGGGAATTACGTGATTTTTGTCAAATGCACCACATAGAAAAAAATCATTAGTGCAGCATCATTGTTCACATTATAATTGAAATGTGAACAATATTGCTACATTATTAAAAACAACACACAAAAAAAAACATTTTTATTTTTGTAAAAAAAAATATTTATTTTTCTTAATTTGTTTACATTTTCTTTAATTTGAACATGGTCATGTTTGGTATCATTTGAAAGGCCATACTCAGGCCTTTCGAATGACACCCGCCCTGACCCCCTAGCTTCCACAGTTCTGCAGATATCGTGGAAATCCCCGATGTATAGGGGTTCTTCGGCTATCTGGCATCAACGCGCTATGCGCGATACGTCAGGAGGTGAGGGGGAACCCGGAGGTGAGTATCTCCCCCAGGGCTCCCGCTTGCGGATGACGTGTCCTCAACGTCCTCCGCATATAGCTGGAGTCAATGAGGACGTTCCCCACATGTCATTCGCAGCGAAGGGGTTAAAGATAACATATTTTTAAGAGATCCATTTATTTTTTTATCTTCATAATGGTTTGAAATCTCCCCAGGGTTGTACGTTGTGTAAATTTTATGTGTGACGAGTGATAGCTGGTATACAGAGGCTTACTCACTATTATAGAGGGCAAGTATTGAGCTATCGAATTGCTAGTATTTTGCTATAAGATCCGCTGTAACACTGTTACAATTCTGGCTAGCAACCCATCTGGCTAGCAACCACATTGTGGTCCCATATCAAGGAGACCAGGATAGGATTGGCTGTATAAATAAGAGCTGCCAGTATTGCCGGTGTTGGGCTAGTTCTGAGCAGTTTTCGGTCCCAATACAAGGAGACTAGGACAGAACTTGCATAACATCAAAGCAACAAAGTGTGTGGTATCGTGCTCATATGGCCCACCTAGGAGTCGCTCATAAATGGTGAATTGTGTTAAAAAATGTATTTACTATATGGTCTCAGAATCAGGAAATTGGTATATCTCCAAGCTTCTATATACAGCGATCGATTAACCAGTGGTCCCAAGCTAAGGAGACCCCGTTTACGAACAATTGATGGTAGCATATTTTGGAGACACAATTTGAAAAACACAGTCTGCTTAAAATAATACAACACAAACATTTTTTTTATGTGTTTATTGAACATAACATGTAAACATTCACAGTGCAGGGTGGAAAAAGTATGTGAAGCCCTAGCCTAATGACTTCTCCAAGAGCTAATTGGAGCCAGGAGTGAGCCAACCTTGAGTCCATTCAGTGTGATATTATTGGATGTGTTGCTGAAAGCTGTCCTGCCCTTTAAAAACACACACCAGTTTTGGGTTTACTGGTTTCATGAAGCACTGCCTGATGTAAACCATGCCTTGCAGAAAAGAACTCTCGGAAGACCTACGATCAAGAATTGTTGACTTGCATGAAGCTTGAAAGGGTTACAATAGTATCTCCAAAAGCCTTGATGTTCATGTGTCCACGGTAAGACAGACTGTCTACAAATGGAGAAAGTTCAGCACTGTTACTACTCTCCCTAGGCGTGGTCATCCTGTAAAGATGACTGCAAGAGCGCAGCGTAGAATGCTTAATGAGGTAAAGAAGAATCCTAGAGTGTCAGCTAAAGACTTCCAGAAATCTTTTTCACATGCTAACATTTTTGTTGACACATCTACAATAAGGAAAACATTAAACAAGAATGGAGTACATGGGAGGACACCATGGAGGAAGCCATTGCTGTCCAAAAAGAATATTGCAGCGCGTTTGAAGATGCAAAAGAGCACCTGGATGTTCCACAGCACTACTGGCAAAATATTCCGTGGACAGATGAAACCAAAATTGAGTTGTTTGGAAAAAACACACAACACTATGTGTGGAGAAAAAAGGCACAGCACACCATAATCAAAACCTCATCCCCACTGTAAAACATGGCGGAAGGAGCATCATGGTTTGGTGCTGCTTTGCTGCCTCAGGGCCTGGACGGATTGTTGTCATTGATGGAAAAATGAATTCCAGAGTTTATCAAGACATTTTGCAGGAAAACGTAAGACCATCTTTCCGCCAAGTGAAGCTCCGCAGAGGATGGGTGATGCAACAGGACAATAACCGAAAGCATACAAGTAATTCAAAAAAAGAATGGCTTCAACAAAACAAAATACGCCTTCTGGAGTGGGCCAGTCAGAGTCCTGACCTCAACCCGATTGAAATGCTGTGGCATGACCTTAAGAGAGCGATTCACACCAGACATCCCAAGAATATTGCTACACTGAAACAGTTTTGTGAAGAGGAGTGGTCCAAAATTACTCCAGATCGTTGTGCAGGTCTGATCTGCAACTGCAGGAAACATTTGGCTGAGGTTATTGCTGCCAAAGGAGGGTCGACCAGTTATTAAGTCCAAAGGTTCACATTCTTTTTCCACCCTGAACTGTGAATGTTTACATGTTCTGTTCAATAAAAACATGAAAACACATACAGGGTTATTCAGAGAGCGTGAAAAGCAGGAGAATGACTGGAGAATAACTGGAGAATGAAAAATTCTAGGTCAAAATAGCCAAACCAGAAAAATTCTCCCTTTCATCTCACTTTCCAAATCGGCTATTTTGACCTAGAATTTTTCATTCTCCAGTTATTCTCCAGTCATTCTCCTACTTTTCACGCTCTCTGAATAACCCTGATAATGTTTGTGTTGTATTATTTTAAGCAGACTGTGTTTTTCAAATTGTTGTGACTTAGATGAAGATCAGAGCACATTTTATGACCAATTCATGCAAAACTCCACGTAATCCCAAAGGGTTCACATACTTTGTCTTGCCACTGTATATATATATATCTGTGTATATATATATATATATATATATATATACATACAGTATGTGCGTATTTACTGAATATTTATATTTCTGCATTAAAATACTTTGTAATAGATCAAATGGCAGCTTTTTTTGAAGTAGCCTCATGCGACAGTGTATCACCCTTCACTCTGCCAGGCAGACTGTTGATATACAGTATGTGTAATATTTTATATTTTCAAAGCATGCGTGCCCTGTGATTGGATATCAATCAGCGGTGTTCATGGGATATTACACATGTTATCCACAGAGGCCATTAAGGAAAAGGGAATGCGTTTTTTGCCGTAGCTTGATGAATACCGTTATTGCAGTGATCGCCGAACTACAACAAACAAAATAATAAAAAAATATTTTTGTCTGTGTGTTTTAGTAAAATGTGATATAAGGGGTCTCTAGACAGTTTGATTTTTAATAACTTGCCCTTCGAGACCTCTTTTCCACACACAATTATTTTTGTACACATTTCTTTTTTCCAGAAGGCGTATACATTTAATAGACACACCGTTTGGAAAGGTCAGACTGTGACCTTTTCAACGATTCCTCTTGTTTGTATATAGAACTAACCGATTAGAAGGGACGTGCATGATTTTCTCTTCATTTCAGGCAGTTTTTATTTCATTTCGGTTAGTTTCTAATCAGTAATTTAGATCATTTTGGCAATTCGGATTATTTCGGGTGATTCTGATCAGTAGGTTTTTCATTTTTATTACATGCAGTACAATACAACCTTATAGATGGTCAGGTATATTTGATGATACAAGATCTTCAAGGAAGTGCAGAGTCTCTAAAATCAGAGCATACAAAAAACATAGCATAATTCTGCCAAATATTTAATAAAACATAAAACCACAAAAAGAAGCCACTCATGAATAAGTCAGAGGACGAAACGCGTCGAACTGACTTGCTTGTTTCCGCCATTTTGTTCGTTCGCCCGCCGGATCGTCCATCATTCATTTTCATCCGCGAGTCGGATCGTCCACTATTCATTTCGGATGGATCCAGGTCTTCGGTTCCCCTATTGGTTGGTCTGAAGGACTGTGGTTCCACCTGGCATCTGGACTTCTCAGCACGGAGTGGTATCCTGGCCAGGCTCTCCTGCAGAGACTACATCTTAAGGACAACGTCTTTCCGGCTGTGGTGACTATTCGAACGAATCGGCTTAATATGCGCTTTTGCACACTTTTATATACTATGTGCCACTAATTTTGTGAGTGGCTTCTTTTTGTGGTTTTATGTTTTATTAAATATTTGGCAGTATTATGCTATGTTTTGTGTATGCTCTGATTTTAGAGACTCTGCACTTCCTTGAAGATCTTGTATCATCAAATATACCTGACCATCTATAAGGTTGTATTGTACTGCATGTTCTATTTTTCTTATATGTTTATATCTTAGCACGTTGGTGGAGAGTGCTGTGAACTGCAGTTTTCACCTCCTGGGGATACATTTTCACACTTTGTTTGATATTGTTTTCATTTTTATTGCTTATTTAAGAATGGGAAGTAGATTACTACCACTAGAATGAAAGTTTCTTTACTTATTTGTTTTTTTAACCCCTTAGTGACCGGGCGGTTTTACACAAATCCGTCTTTTAGTGACCGCTGCTGGTTTTACGTTTCTGCGCTGTTACTGTTTAGGTCAAATTTTCCTCTTACTCGTTTATTCGACCCACACATATTATACACCCTTTTTCCCGCCATTAAATGGACTTTCTAGAAATACCATTATTTCCATCATATCGAATAATTTACTATAAAAAAAAATATGAGGAAAAAAATGGTAAAAACACACTTTTTCGTAATTTAACCCCCAAAATCTACGACCACCCAAAAAGACCCCGGCTAAATAGGTTCAAAATTTTGTCCCGAGACTAGAAATACCCAATTTTTACATGCGTTTGCTTTTTAACCCCTTCACTGCTGAGACAGTTCATCTATGTGCGCTGCGCTCATTCTGACCATTTTGTGCTAATTATTTTTAGATGACAGCCTAGGTCCTATTTAATTAAACTCCCCCAGACAAAAAAAGTTTAAAAAAAACACATTTTTTTATTTAATTAAATTTTTTTTATTTTATTTAATTTATTTATTTTAATTTTTTTTAAAACCAAACCTGGTCATGTTTGGTATCATTTGAAAGGCCATAATCATGCCTTTCAAATGATGTCAAATATGACCATCTAGCTGCCATGGATCGGGAGATAAAGGGATCCTTAGGATCCCCTTATCTCTACATGGCAGCTAGATGGTTAACTGGCCCACTGACATCCTCACACATATGGTGAGGTTGTCAGTGGGTGGGGGGGGGACCTGGAGGCTTGGTTGACATCCAAGATGTCAGCCCCCCTCCACTTTTGAATCGCGTTTTGGTGCCAATTGGCGCCGCAACGTGATCCGGTGGCGAAACTGTTAATGCCATACACCGCTGAAAAGGGGAGGCTCTCCCCTCTCCAGCAGTGCAAACGGCATCTCCCTAGCTTCAATGTTTGGGGAGATAGAGGGCTCCGAAGGAGCCCCCCCTCCCCTCCATTGAAATGCATGGGGACGCCTGCTGATGACGTCACCACGCAGCGTGCACTGGTGTATTTTGGCCTAGGCCAACAAGGCCCAGGCCTAGGGCGGCACTTTCCAGGGGGCGGCCCCACCCCTAAAAAAAAAAAAATTTTTTTTTTTTTTAACTTTGCAAACTATTTTAGGCCGGGTGCACACTAGACTAGAGAAAACGTTTTTTTTAACGCACTAACGCGCGTTAAAAAAAAAAACATCGTACCCGACGCTCGTCCACGCCCCCTTGCGTTATCTTCCATAGGAGGATAGCGGAGCACCCGTCGACGTGAATCCTAGCGTTCTAGTATGGCGATGCGCTAGGATTCGCGTCGACGGGTGCTCCGCTATCCTCCTATGGAAGATAACGCAAGGGGGGGTAGACGAGTGTCGAGTACGATGATTTTTTTTTTAACGCGCGTTAGTGCGTTAAAAAAAACGTCTAGTGTGCAGCCGGCCTTACCAGGAAGGAAACATTGAGATGTCACTAATTTTCAAGTATGTCCTGGGTAGGCAAGGCCTAGGCTTTCACTTTCCAGGGGGCAATAAAAAACCTCACCACTAATTGGGTTACTCACAGAGCACCGAAATGACGCCAACATTTTGGTGTTCTGTAGTTCCCTGCACTTCGGGGAATAAAATTTCCCAACCCTGCAGTGAATTCACCATTCACCGCAGGGTCCCCAAAGTGCATGGAGTCGGCCACTGTGTGCTGCCACCGCAAACCTATGGCCTGCTGTTTTCAAAAGAACTACTGAACGAAAATGTCTGGAATTTACATATAAGATCCTATGATTGATAATAAAAAGTTCTGTTACAGAAAAAGGAGAACCGCTATTAAAAAAAGGGGGGGGGAATTTAGCCCAAAAAATTCTGAAAAATCACTAAAAGGTACACAAAAAAAATCTATAAATAAATAAAGACTTTTTACTGCAGATTAAAATAATAAATGGTTTATTAGATATTGCATAAAAAACGGGAATATTTTTAACATTGAAACCTATGGGGTTCGCCTGAATAAACCTGCTGATTGAAACCACCGAACATCAGGGCATTTCACTGACATTTCTCTGCTGTTTGGTGTTCTCTGAATAGATTAACCATTACTTCTCTATGGGGATTTGCACTGCCTTCAAACAGCACCGTACTTGCTGGCAGTTCGTCAAACTTGTGTGTGAGCATATAACCAGAGCAGTGGTGTACTTAGAGGAGTGGCGGAGGGCGGGCCGCCCCAGGTACCAGTGATTATTGGGGTGTCATTAGGGGGTACTAGGAGGTGCCACTGTCACTGTGTGTCAGCTTTGAGCTGTGTTCTCAAACAACGAGCAGCAGAGCATGGCGTTTGCATACGGAATAAAATCGAATAGAATAAAAATCCCCCTCTCCTCCCTCCATAGCTCCTCCCCTGCCCCGCAGCAGCTCTAGGAGAGGGGAGGGGGATGTGATTTGTGTCCAGAGAGAGAAGATGACAGTAAACGGCAGGTAAAGGGGGGGGGGGTTTCAGCAGAATATGAAGCCCTGTCTGCTTACTGCTGTTTAAAGTGGACCTTTCCTTAACCAGCACTGCAGTGATAGAAATTTGTCATTGAGCTGCCTGGCTCCTGGTGAGGCTGCTTGCGTGCAGGTCACACTCAGTCCGGCCAGTCAGGTGGTACTGAGTCTCAGTACCACCTGACTGGCTGAACCACGTGACACGCATGCACGCAGCGGCCCGCCCTTTCGTTAACATGGACTGTCACTCTATTCTGGACTGAACACCCACCGGGAAGGGAATCGAAGCCACGGTGCACCCTCTGGCAGTGGCACCCCACTGCTGACAAGATGGCTCCACGCACAGGCACAGCCGTGATCCTAACGTGGCCTGGAGGGACCTCCTGCTGAGTCTGTACACAGTCCCTGCTGACTCTGCACACAGCCCTACCGCGGACGGAGGCCGGTAAATGTAGAATAAATAATTGCTGTGTGCTCATACACACTCTGTTTGCTGGGAGTTTTATTGCAGTGGATTCTGATGCACTCATACACACCACACATTGCATTGCTGGGAGTTTTATTGCAGTGGATTCTGATGCACTCATACACACCGCACATTGCATTGCTGGGAGTTTTATTGCTGTGGATTCTGATACGCTGACACACACCACACATTGCATTGCTGGGAGTTTTATTGCAGTGGATTCTGATGCACTCATACACACCGCACATTGCATTGCTGGGAGTTTTATTGCTGTGGATTCTGTGATACACACTGCATATTACTGTGAGTTTTATTGCCCTGGAGCTCTGGGATACGCTCATACACACTTCACATTACTGTCAGTTTTATTGCTGTGCAGTTCTGTGATATGCTCATACACACTGCACATTTCTGTGGGTTTTATTGCTTTGCAGCTCTGATATGCTCATACACAGTGCCCATTTCTGTGGGTTTTATTGCTATGCAGCTCTGTGATACGCTCATATGCAGTGCACGTTTCTGTGGATTTTATTGTTCCACCAATTAGAGCGGCTGTGATCCCGTTTACTTGACATGCGTGGCTGTTCTTTGTAAAAATACTTGAATTTAAACATTTCATAATTTTCTTTATCTCAATAGATACATTTGAAATGGTATACAAAATATACAAGTAGGCACTTGGTATCCACTTTTAATATAAAGAGAGAGGAAAAGGCGGAGCTCTAAGAGGAAAAGGTGGAGCTTAAAGAGGAAGGGTGGGGATTAACCAGGAAGAGGTGTGCCCTTGACAGGAAGGGGTGCATCAAATTTAAATTAGGGGGTGCACGAGTTTAGTCAGGCCTAGGGCAGCACAAAACCTAAATACACCACTGGCAGCGTGGCGACGTCATCAGCCTCGCCTGCCCATGTAAATCACATGGGCAGGCTTCCTCCCTGCCAGATCGCCGTGGGATCCAGCGAGGGAGGTGAGTATCGGGCGGGAGGGGGATTAGGCGCCGCTGACGTACCCTGTACGTCCGCGGGTCTAAGGGAGACCTGTGGACAGGACGTACAGGGTACGTCAGCGGCCCTTAAGGGGTTAATATTTTTTCGTCATTTTTTGGGGGACATTTTAGGTTTCCTAACTTTTTTTTAAAGAAACAAGGCATTTTAACCCACAGGTTTCAATGCAGCATATGAATCCACACACTGCTGGGCAGCACCTCACTGCAGTATAATTACAGCATATGACTCAGCACACTGCCGGGCAGCGCCTGGCTGCAGCATAATTAATGCAGCATATGAATCCACACACTGCCGGGCAGCACCTCTCTGCTGTATAATTAATGCAGTATATGAATCCACACACTGTTGGGAAGCACCTCCCTGCAGTTTAATTAATGCAGCATATGAATCCGCACACTGCTGGAAAGCACCTCTCTGCAGTATAAATAATGCAGCATATGAATCCACACACTGCCAGGCACCACCTCTCTGCAGTATAGTTAATGCAGCATATGGATCCGCACACTGCTGGGCAGCACCTCCTCTCTGCAGTATAATTAATGCGGCATATGAATCCACACACTGCCGGGCATCGCCTCTCTGTGTTATACTTTTTTAAATCTTATTTGATTTGTTTTATTGTTACGTCGTCTTGTATCATCTTTAATGATTTTATTGGTTTTAAAAATATCTACACAGCCTCAAAAGAACTCAGGATAACGCGCTACATATCTGTTAGGACGTATATTAATTGATTGGATATTAATTCTTAAAATAAGGATGAATAACCTAACTATAGCATTGGTATTGGAGGCGCTGTCATTAACCCTTTCGCTGCTGAGCCTTTTCACACCTCTGTGCTGTGCTCATTTTTACCGGTTTCGCTCATCATGTTTAACCGCGTTTTGAAGCCTTATTTTAATATAAATATTAAACCTCACCCCTGCTCTCACACACATCTTCAACCTATCTCTCTCCACTGGCTCCTTTCCATCCGCCTTCAAACACGCGCTAGTTACCCCTTTACTAAAGAAACCATCCCTAGATCCCAACTCTCCATCCAATTACCGCCCTGTATCCCTGCTTCCCTTCACATCAAAGCGCTTAGAAAAACTAGTCTTCAACCGCCTCTCCCTCTTCCTGTCCTCCAATTCCCTACTTGACCCCCTGCAATCTGGCTTCCGTCCCCTACACTCAACTGAAACTGCCCTCACCAAAGTCACCAACGACCTCCTAACTGCTAAAAAACACGGCCACTATTCTATTCTCATCCTTCTTGACCTCTCGGCTGCTTTTGACACTGTTGACCACCCCCTCCTTCTACAGACCCTCAACTCTCTGGGTCTCGGTGACACTGCACTCGCTTGGGTCGACTCCTATTTATCCAACAGGTCCTTCTGTGTGTCCTTTGCTGGTAACTCCTCCTCCTCATTGCCTCTATCTGTTGGTGTACCTCAAGGCTCTGTCCTTGGTCCTCTGCTCTTTTCCATCTACACCTCCTCCCTGGGCAAAATCATCAACAGCTTTGGCTTTAATTACCACCTCTACGCTGATGACACTCAGATCTACCTCTCTACCCCTGATCTCTCTCTCCCCCTGTCCTTTCAAAAGTCAGTGACTGTTTATCTGGCATCTCCTCCTGGATGGCCTCCCACCACCTAAAGATCAACATGTCAAAGACTGAACTCCTACTTATTCCTCCCTCCAATGCCTCCCCACCTCCTGACTTCTCTATCACGGTGGAGGGTATCACCATCTCCCCATCAAACCAAGTTTGCTGTCTTGGAGTTACACTTGACTCTGCTCTTTCCTTCATCCCCCACATCAAGTCTCTTTCCTCCTCCTGCCGATAGCAACTGCGTAATATTTCCAGAATTCGGCCATCTCTTACCGCTGTCACCACAAAACAACTCATACACACCCTGGTAATCTCCCGACTAGACTATTGCAATAATCTCTTATCTGGCCTCCCTCTGTCCCGCCTCTCCCCCCTACAATCCATCCTGAACGCCTCCGCCAGGCTAATTCACCTCACCCGCCGCTCTGTCTCTGCCGCTCCCCTCTGCGAGTCCCTTCACTGGCTCCCCATCCACTGCAGAATTAAGTTCAAAATCCTTATCCTTACCTACAAAACCCTCACTAACTCAGCTCCCCACTACCTGTCCTCACTAATCACCAAATACACCCCGGCCCGCTCCCTAAGGTCAAACAGTGACCTGCGACTAGCTTCTCCCCGCATCACCTCTTCCCATGATAGACTGCAGGATTTCTCACGCGAAGCCCCCACTCTCTGGAACGCTCTCCCTCCTACTGTCAGACTTTCCCCTAACTTCTCTTCCTTCAAACGCTCCCTTAAAACGATCCTATTTAGGGAAGCCTACCACCCAACTCACTGACGCAACCATCAATCACTCTCACCTTACAGTCCTCTCCTCCTGTTACCAACCCCAACCCTCCCAGATTGTGAGTTCCTACGGGAATAGGGCCCTCATCTCCTCCTGTACTGTTTGTCAAATGTTGTTCAATGTATTGTAACCCTGTCTTTACTGTGCTTATTGTACAGCGCTGCGGAATATGCTGGCGCTTTATAAATAAAGAATAATAATAATAATAATATATGACCCAGACATATTATATATCGTTCTTTCCGGCAGACTCGGCAGATACATAATATGTCATTATTATATGTATACGCTATGTCATGTCTGTATATTATAACAAAAAAATGCAATAAAATTAGAATTTTCAATAATTTACAATGTGTAAAGTGTTTTTTTCACATTTTAACATGCGAGCATTTGCGGTTATATTTTCTATGGGGTGTGCTTGTTAAAAAAATTAGAAATGGGGAATCGTTACTTTTTTTGGGGAAATTACATGTTTTTTAGCAAACGCCCCCCATAGAAAAAATCGTTAGTGCAGCATTATTGTTCACATTATAATTGAAATGGGAACAATATTGTTGCACTAATAAAACGATAAAATGTTATTTTATTTTTTTTACCGGCCGATCGCGGCTGCAAAGGGAGGATGCGCTCAGCGCGTCCTCCGCAGCGAAGTAGACATGCGGGTGGACGCGCTGACCGCGTCCACCACATTGAAAGGGTTAATGATATATATTTATAAATATATATATACAGCGGCATAGCGAGGGGGCGCTTGCGGCCTCACACACTTCCCAATAAACTCACATCAGCAGCAGAGGCACAGCACGACTGTAAGCTCAGCTGCACAGCTGTGGAGTCACATGCTGACATGTGCTCAGTGTGCTGGCTCCACCCTCTCCAGTCAGCTCCGCCCCTCCAGGTAGCTCCACCCTCTCCAGCCAGAGGAAGTTCTATGTTCCGGAAGGATGTAACAAGCAGAGGCAGCTTTCTAATCAGAGAGTCTGGCTGCCTCCGTTATCCTCGCCGCCTGAGGTTTCCTGCTCCTGATGTCTGATATAATAATAATAATATATGACCCAGACATATTATATATCGTTGGTGGTGTCAAAGGGAGGGCTGTGGCCTTATGACACCCTGCCTCCTCCAAGCCTCCACATCTATTCCCCGGCTGCAGCGGAACAACAAGGGGAGGAGTGACAAGTGAGCAAATAATTGTATTACATGGAGCAGTAGCGCACAGCATGCCTAGGGGGTGATATGCACAGTATGTCTGTGGGTGATATGCACAGCATGGCTGGGAGTGATATGCACAGTATGTCTGGGGCTGATATGCAAAGCATGGCTTAGGGATGATATGCAGAGCATGGCTGGGGGGTGATTTGCACAGCATGGCTGGGGGTGCAATGTGCGCTGATAGTGAGTTAGTGCACTGATCTCCGTGGAGGGAAGGAAGAGGCAGAGAGAGCACTGGTCCTGGGGATCACCCCCCGCAGCTCTACCTCTGATCTCACTCGGCAGGGAGGGACACAGAGAAGAGAGCGGGTCACAGAAAATGTGAGGTCACAGAGATGTGACAGAGAGGAGAGAGAGGGGTCACAGAGACAGAAGGGTGAGAAAGAGAGAGAGACTACTAAGGCTTGCGTCAGACGAACGCAGTCATCATGTCCATGTCGCCGCACAGTTTAATGTCTGTCGTAGTATTGATTTGTGATCAATAGAGACCAACACACCGAAATGCGCACGCACCACGCAGGTGGCAACGGATGCCGTTTAGACCACGACGTAAAAGCGTTACGACGGATGCCCAGAGTGCGCCGTATCCTCATAGTGGCCAGTGTGCGTGAAGACGCAACATCAGATGCAGTGCATTTGCGACGTCCATCACGTTGACGCTTAGAAATCTTTTTGGTCTGGCTGACTGTACCTGTCATTTAATTATAATTAATTTTGTTTCCTGATTCCCCTTTTTTTTCCTACATCCGTCAACAAAACGTGACCGTGTAGTGTCTACAGGCTCTTCCGTCAGTGCGTTCGTCTGTTATGCACGCACGCAGAATGCGCTCAGACTGTGTTCATCTGACATTAGCCTAATTCACACCGCACAATATTGTGCTGTGGAGCTCTGTGATACACTCATACACACTGCACATTAGTGTGAGTTTATTGCTGTTGAGGTCTGTGATACGCTCATACACACCGCACATTACTGAGTTTTATTGCTGTGGAGCTCTATGATACGCTCATACACACCGCACATTACTGTGAGTTTATTGCTG
Organism: Leptobrachium leishanense; assembly: GCA_009667805.1. NCBI lineage: Eukaryota > Metazoa > Chordata > Amphibia > Anura > Megophryidae > Leptobrachium > Leptobrachium leishanense. The sequence goes on from RXON01002238.1 coordinate 61,941, forward strand.
TTGAGCTCTGTGATACACTCATACACACCGCACATTACTGTGAGTTTTTTGCTGTGCAACTCTGTGATACGCTCATACACTGCACATTACTGTGAGTTTTATTGTTGTGCAGCTCTGTGATACGCTTATCTGTGATTAGATTAACCATTACTTTTCTATAGGACAATTTCGCTGCCGCTGAAGATCACTGAATTGTGGCAAACTGCACCGTATTTCACCGTCAATTTGCCAGTATTTGATGAGTTGACGGTTTAGTGAAAAGATAAACTCAGGGGCGGACTGACCCATCGGGCACTCGGGCACTGCCCTAGGGCCCGCGGGTCAGTAGGGGCCCGTTTTGGGGCTACACACTGGGCCCCCGCTGGTTTCCCTCAGCCTCTGTTAGAAATTAACAGGTAGCAAGCAGCGTACTGTAAAAAACGCCGCGGTGGTGCCTGCGCCGCCCCCTCACATGACGTGTCACATGAGAGGACGCCGCCAGTGCAACGTGCCTGCTCCAGTGTTAGACTGGGATACAGGCACGCTACAGGCGCCACTGCGGCATTTTCAGACTGCGCCGCTGGCTGAATGTTAATTTCTATGTACAGAAGGAAACCGGCGGGGGCTCACTGTGTCGCCCCAAACCGGACCCCTACCGACCCGCATCCCGCCAGAGCCCGTGAGCAACGGGAGGGGGTTTCATATCCATATTTGAGCTACTGGGGAAATTCCTATCCATGTTTGAGCTACTGGGTCAATTTATTATAATGTTTGAACTACTGGGGGCAGTATATATCCACGTTTGAACTACTGGAAGCATTTAATTACCATGTTTGAGCTACTGGGGCAATTCATTACCATGTTTGAACTACTGGGGCAATTCATTACCATGTTTGAGCTACTGGGGGCAATTCATTACCATGTTTGAGCTACTGGGGCAATTCATTACCATGTTTGAACTACTGGGGGCAATTCATTACCATGTTTGAACTACTGGGGGCAATTCATTACCATGTTTGAGCTACTGGGGGCAATTCATTACCATGTTTGAGCTACTGGGGGCAATTCATTACCATGTTTGTGCTACTGGGGGCAATTCATTACCATGTTTGAGCTACTGGGGCAATTCATTACCATGTTTGAACTACTGGGGGCAATTCATTACCATGTTTGAACTACTGGGGGCAATTCATTACCATGTTTGAGCTACTGGGGCAATTCATTACCATGTTTGAGCTACTGGGGCAATTCATTATAATGTTTGAACTACTGGGGGCAGTATATATCCACGTTTGAACTACTGGGGCAATTCATTACCATGTTTGAGCTACTGGGGCAATTCATTACCATTTTTGAGCTACTGGGGCAATTCATATCCATGTTTGAGCTACTGGGGCAATTCATTACCATGTTTGAACTACTGGGGGCAATTCATTACCATGTTTGAACTACTGGGGGCAATTCATTACCATGTTTGAGCTACTGGGGGCAATTCATTACCATGTTTGAGCTACTGGGGGCAATTCATTACCATGTTTGAGCTACTGGGGCAATTCATTATAATGTTTGAACTACTGGGGGCAGTATATATCCACGTTTGAACTACTGGGGCAATTCATTACCATGTTTGAGCTACTGGGGCAATTCATATCCATGTTTGAACTACTGGGGGCAATTCATTACCATGTTTGAGCTACTGGGGGCAATTCATTACCATGTTTGAGCTACTGGGGGCAATTCATTACCATGTTTGAGCTACTGGGGGCAATTCATTACCATGTTTGAGCTACTGGGGCAATTCATTATAATGTTTGAACTACTGGGGGCAGTATATATCCACGTTTGAACTACTGGGGCAATTCATTACCATGTTTGAGCTACTGGGGCAATTCATTACCATGTTTGAGCTACTGGGGCAATTCATTATAATGTTTGAACTACTTGGGGCAGTATATATCCACGTTTGAACTACTGGGGCAATTCATTACCATGTTTGAGCTACTGGGGCAATTCATTACCATTTTTGAGCTACTGGGGCAATTCATATCCATGTTTGAGCTACTGGGGCAATTCATTACCATGTTTGAACTACTGGGGGCAATTCATTACCATGTTTGAACTACTGGGAGCATTTAATTACCATGTTTGAGCTACTGGGGCAATTCATATCCATGTTTAAACTACTGGGGCAATTCATTACCATGTTTGAGCTACTGGTGCAATTCATTACCATGTTTGAGCTACTGGGGCAATTCATATCCATGTTTGAGCTACTGGGGCAATTCATTACCATGTTTGAACTACTGGGGCAATTCATTACCATGTTTGAGCTACTGGGGCAATTCATATTCATGTTTGAGCTACCTGGGCAATTCATTACCATGTTTGAACTACTGGGAGCATTTAATTACCATGTTTGAGCTACTGGGTGCAATTCATATCCACGTTTGAGCTACTGGGGGCAATTCATATCCACATTTGAGCTACTGGGGGCAATTCATATCCACGTTTGAGCTGCTGGTGGCAGTATATATCCACGTTTGAGCTGCTGGGGGCAGTATATATCCACGTTTAAGCTGCTGGGGGCAGTATATATCCACGTTTGAGCTGCTGGGGGCAATATATATCCACGTGTGAGCTGCTGGGGGCAATATATACCCACGTGTGAGCTGCTGGGGGCAATATATACCCACGTGTGAGCTGCTGGGGGAAATATATACCCATGTGTTGCGTTGTAGGGGATGGGTTTGTTATGGGTGTGGTCTCCTGTGGGTGTGGAAAAAGAGGCCCCCATGACCTCCTATTGCCTGGGGCCCTTTAGTTGTCAGTCCGCCTCGCACCTGACCCTGCAAACACTAGAGCCAGCACTGAGGGGCGCTGCAAGCAGCGGCGGACCAATATGTTGCCCCATTTCTGAGCTTATCTAGGGCTTGAACCATGGCAGGCTGACATCTTGCATCCTTTGGACCTCTATCTCTTACAGTAGGTCCATTTTTTTGTCATTGGGTAGGCCAGATTCTCGCCTTCCAATAATGTCACAATTGACCAGATAATCTGTAAAATAATTAAAATATTGCCTTTTTTTCCTCCAAAAGCGGCAGAATTCTTCACATTTTAATAATAAAACGAATAGTTCATCAATATTATTCATTTTATTATCTTGTCATTAAGCAGAGCAGCGAAGGGGGTGGAGCGACACGTTACCACTTAAAGGGTTAATCAATAAGAGCCACATTTCCTGGCGGTTTGTTTACTCACAAGCTGTAAATTCAACAAATATGGGCAAATTCCCGTCAAAATACGCTGCAGAGCGACGCAATTCGGTGGAAACGAAATTGACCCATAGATAAGTAACGGTTAATCTATTCAGAGACACCGAAATGTCATGAAACGCCCAGATTTTCAGGTTTAAAACAGGAGAATCTCTATAGGATTCTATGGGGAAAAAAAATCACTTTTTTATTAATTTGAGTCATTGTTTATTCTTTTCATTTGCAGCAAAAAGCTTTGGTATTCATGTTTTACAACTTTTTTTAGGAATTTTTCTGGATTTCTGATGCAAAATTTTTGCTTCCCATTTTTTATAATTTTTCTATTTTGTAGCAGTTTTATTATTTTCTATAGGACCTTTTTTTAATTCATGCTTTTTTATTGCTTTAAACACCTTTTTCGGTCAGTTCGGCGGAAACTCAGCTGGTGGCGAGCTGATCGGTGGCATTCGACAGATCAAGTTCAGCTCACCTTGATGACCCTGCAGTCCATACTGAATTCACTTCGAAGAGCGCAGGGGGTCATTTGGACCCTGCATCACCATTCTGTTTTTCCAACAAGGTCAAGTGAAGGGTCACAATTCAACCTCTCATTTCCCACACACTGTCAGCAAATCTGAAAGGGACTTCATAATGCATCCCTACGTGTCTAAAACATGAGGGGTGCTAGGGCAGAACTTGCCCCCGGGTGCCTCTTGACCTTCATATGCCAATGCCCAGCCTCCCACATGTATAAATTAATAATCCCCAAGACCCCCCACATGTATAAATTAATAATCCCCAGGCCCCCCACAGAGTGCTGTATCTTGGTAACAAGGCCAAAGAGGCCTAGGCCTAGGGTGGCACTTTCCAGGGGGAGGCAAAAAAAAAGCCTTGGGCTTGCATGGAGACTGTATAACATGGGAATTGGGAGTTGTGTTCGCCAAAACTACAAAGAAACCCTTAATTGAACTACAAAGATGGCCACCCGAAGTGACCAGAGCAAGGATCGGACAACTAGTCACGTGGACCAGAAACGTGTCACTCGGAGGGGTGTTCCAATTTAGTGGTGGCACGGAAAAGGAAGAATTAGCACCTGTAGAGGACCCGCATTTCTCCTAAGCATGATGCGCCTTTGCCGCTCGGCTATTACAGGAGCAGCTGCAGAGGAGAGCAGACCGATTGTGCTGCCTGCTCCTCAAATCTTCACTTGTACGCAGGGCAGGCTGCTTGCGAGTGAGAGACGTTCCGCACTGCCAGTAACTGACATGTGGAGGTGGTGCAGTGACGTCTAATCTTCTCCACACTGCCAGGTCCTCCTCCCTCATCAGCTACTTGCTCCCATTCAGGCACACGTGACCAAGTTGATAGAGGCAGCAGGACTCCCGAGACGAGCTGCTCTGTGCTGTGCCTGCTGCAATCATGCAGGGATCTGAATCCATTCCTCAAGCTCCAATAATCATGGTGACAACAAATTAATCTGATCTTGATAAGTAAATCCCTCCAACCTCTCTTAATACCAGTGTGCCATTCATACCAGTCTGCCATACATACCACCCAGTGTGCCATATATACCAGTCTGTCATACATAACAGCCAGTGTGCTGTAACCCCAGTCAATGTGCATACCAGTCAATGTGCCATAAAAACAGCCTGTCATAATACCAGTCTGCCATGCATACCAGCCAATGTGCCCTAATACCAGCCTTCCATACATGCCTGTGTGCCAGAATACCAGTCTATCATGCATACCAGCCAGTGTGCCCTAATACCAGTCTGCCATACATACCACTAGACATGTGCAAAGCACAAAATTTCGTTTTGAACTAATGGATTAGTCCTAAAATGCAATTTATTTAGTTGCTAAAGAAATTCGTTTTCAGTTCTTTAGTATGAAAACTAATTTCATTCATCCAAAAACCAGTGGATACAATTACTATTGTAGTGGTGGCTCCTCAGAGGGCTGAGATCGCTGCTTGTTACAGTATCTCTCACTCTCAGCACAATGTGGGCCATATTACATAGTTGGTGCTAACTTAACCAGAGCTGTTGTAAACTTCCCAGAGCCATTATAGCCTATGGAGGTTTTCAGTTTACAACAGCTCTGGTTAAGTTAGCCACACATTGTAATACTGCCCGTGTCAGGCAAAGCTGTTACAGTAACTGACTGCTGCTCATCACAGCGCTCAGAGTTTCAGTAAAACTAGTAATAATATTTTTATATATAAGAGGTTAGAACAATATTATTTCCTTGTTTTACTGAAACTCTGAGCGCTGTTAGTCAGTTACTGTAACAGCTGAGCCTGATACATTGTACTGAGAGATAATGTAACAAGCAGCCGATCTCAGCGCTCACAGTCACTGGATTTAAAGGGCTAAAAAAAAAGGCTCCTCTCTGTATAATGTTTAGAACATCCTCCTGCATTAATTAATACCCCTCTCTGTATAATGTATACAACATCCACCTGCATTAATTAATACCCCTCTCTGTATAATATATAGAACACCCTCCTGAATTATTTAATGTCCCTCTCTGTATAGAACATCCTCCTTAATTTATACCTTTCTCTGTATAATGTATATAACATCCTCCTGCATTAATACCCCTCTCTGTATAATGTATAGAACATCCTCCTGCATTAATTAATGCCCCTCTCTGTATAGAACATCCTACTGCATTGACATGTGGAGGGTGCAGAACTTCGGATGTTGCGATGTTGCTCTCTTCATTGCTGGTCTCCTTCACTCATCAATGTAATATCACAAGAAGGACTGAAACTAAAATGTAGTGCATTTTATTTTAGCTTCTTTCGTTTTTTGTACTGAGCAGTTTCGTTTCTCGAGTCATACGAAAACTAAATTATCCCAAAATTCGGACTAAATCGTTTTAGTACTAAAACGAATGCACATGTCTACATACCACCCAGTGTGCCATACTAGTCTGCCATGCATACCAGCCAGTATGCCCTAATACCAGTCTGCCATACATACGCCCCAGTCTGCCATAATAGCAGCTTGCCATACATTCTAGTGTGCCATAATACCGGTCTGACATGCGTACCAGCCAATGTGTCCTAATACCAGTCTGCCATAAATACCACTCAGTGTGCCATAATACTAGTCTGCCATACATACCAGCCAGTGTGCCCTAATACCAGTGTGCCATATCAGTCTGACATACATACCGGTGTGCCATAATACCGGTGTGCCATACCAGTCTGCCATGCATAGCAGTTTGCTGTAATACCAGTCTGACTTGCCACGCATACCAGTGTGCCATCATAGCAGTCTGCCATGCCATGTATACCACGTGCCATGATATATACAATGGGGTAATGGATACGCTAAAAAAAAATTCCCACCCCAGCCTAACACTAGAATGTTTGGGTTTGGCTTGAAGACAAGGTGGCAACCTTGAGCACCAGTCTTCTTTTAACTGTTCTATGAAGGTTATATATACAAGTATACAGCTTGTATATATTTTGAAAGGACAATATCCTTGAGAAAGTCACGGCTGTGCGACGAAATGTTTTAGATTTACATGTCCATATTAGTTTTAATTCATACTGATTAAATTGATGGTTATTTTACTATACCAAGTTTTCAGTCTATTTCTTCTATCCGTGTTGGTCCTGTGGTTCCCATCCCCCAACAGGATCGGTTCCAGCAGACCCATTCATTGTGGAGGAAGCTGAATATACAATCAGTGCTGGAGAGGAAGGGGTGGGGTTTAAACAGGAAGAGGTGTGACCTTGACAGGAAGGGGTGTGTCAAATTTAAATTAGGGGGTGCACGAGTTTAGTCAGGCCTAGGGCAGCACAAAACCTTAATACACCACTGCCCCATCCCACCCCATAGGTCTGATACACATGCACTACTGTAGGGCTCTGATACACATGGACTACTGTGGGGCTCTAATACAGACGCACTACTGTGGAGCTCTGTGATACGCACGTGGCTGTGGAGCTCTGTGATACGCACGTTGCTGTCGAGCTCTGTGATACGCACGTTGCTGTGGAGCTCTGTGATACGCACGTTGCTGTGGAGCTCTGTGATACGCACGTTGCTGTGGAGCTCTGTGATACGCGTGGAGCTCTGATATCCTCACACACACCGCACGTTACTGTGAGATTTATTGCTCTGGAGCTCTGTGATATGGTCATACACACCGCACATTACTGTGATATTTATTGCTGCGGAGCTCTGTGATACAGTAATTTGCAGTGTGTATGAACGTATCACAGAGCTCCGCAGCAATAAATATCACAGTAATGTGCAGTGTGTATGAATGTATCTCATTGCTTCACATATGAAACCACACAGTCACAAATCTATGTGTGTGACAGCATGTTTGGGTATGTCAGTGCTATAGGAAAAAAAAAATGTACATTTCTATTCATTTTTTTTTTTTTATTCAATAAAAGCATAAATGACATTTCGTATTCTCAACATACAACGAAGATATTCCGCCGGGGCGGGGTGCGTTCAAAATCAGTGAGGTATACATATACATTCAGTATATAGTAGTAACAGCATGAAATGTATTGGTAGCTGAGGAGCTAGCTAGATCCAAAAAAGAGAGCGGGAAAAAAAAAAAAAAAGGGGGGGGAGAGAGGGGGGGCAAGTACAGAGGGAGTTCAGTGTTATGAAGTACAGTAAACTGAGAGAAGAGAAGAAGAGAAAGTTAAAGAGAGCAGTGCTAGGGAGAAGGTAGCGCAGTCCAAGAGGAGTGGGAGGGATTTTCAGCGGGAGAGCCTGAGGTTGGAATTCTGGGGTTATGCGTAACCATATACCACTCAGAGACGGGGGGGCGTGAGAGGGCCGCTCCTCATTTTAATCCTAATCCCCCCCTCACTTCCTGCTCGGAGGGCCTGCCCCGGGGCAGTTGCCAGAAAGGATTCCCAATAAAACCACTTACACAGGTGCGGGTTCATTTTGTCCGTCACCGTTGCTAAGAGGCTCTCATGTAAGCGGATCTACATTTCTATTCAGATGTCAGTCATCTGCAGTCTGTAAAATAATTTTTCCATATTTTACCATTCAGACCTTGTGCTTTTATATTTCACGGGGAACCTGTTAATTGCAGATTTTCACAGAAAAATGCAGTATTTAACTAAAACTGAAAAAAAGCTGATTTTTTTTGCTTGTATTTTGGCACATTTTGTTTTATGAATATTATAACTGTATAAAACACTGAGCTTGCTGGCAGCGTGGGAAATGAAGGTGAGTAACAGAAGTTGCTGGAGAAGCAGGGGAGAAGACGAGGAGAAGCAGGGGAGAAGACGAGGAGAAGCAGGGGAGAAGACGGGGAGAAGCAGGGGAGAAGATGAGAAGCAGGGGAGAAGATGAGAAGCAGGGGAGAAGATGAGAAGCAGGGGAGAAGATGAGAAGCAGGGGAGAAGCAGGGGTGACGGTGAGAAGAAGAGGAGGGGAAGCAGGGAAGAGGAGGAGAAGCAGGGGAGAAGAGGAGGAGAAGCAGAGGAGGAGAGGCAGAGGGGGAGAAGCAGGGGAGAAGAGGAGGAGAAGCAGGGGAGAAGAGGAGGAGAAGCAGGAGAAGAGGAGGAGAAGCAGGGGAGAAGAGGAGGAGAAGCAGGGAAGAAGAGGAGGAGAAGCAGGGAAGAAGAGGAGGAGAAGCAGGGAAGAAGAGGAGGAGAAGCGGGAGAAGAGGGGGAGAAGTGGAGGAGAAGGCGAAGAAGGCAGGAAGTAGGGGAGAATATGGAGAGAAGATGAGAAGCAGGGGAGAAGAGGAGGAGAAGCAGGGGAGAAGAAGAGGAGGAGACGATGAGAAGAAGAGGAGGAGAAACAGGGAAGAAGAGGAGGAGACGATAAGAAGAGGAGGAGAAACAGGGAAGAAGAGGAGGAGACGATAAGAAGAGGAGGAGAAACAGGGAAGAAGAGGAGGAGACGATGAGAAGAAGAGGAGGAGAAACAGGGAAGAAGAGGAGGAGACGATGAGAAGAAGAGGAGGAGAAGCAGGGAAGAAGAGGAGGAGAAGCAGGGAAGAAGAAGAGGAGGAGAAGCAGGGAAGAAGAGGAGAAGCAGGGAAGAAGAGGAGGAGAGGCAGGGGAGAAGAGGGGGAGAAGCAGGGGAGAAGCAGGGGAGAAGAGGGGGAGAAGAGGGGGAGAAGTGGAGGAGAAGGCGAAGAAGGCAGGAAGTAGGGGAGAATATGGAGAGAAGATGAGAAGCAGGGGAGAAGAGGAGGAGAAGCAGGGGAGAAGATGAGGAGAAGCAGTGAAGAAGATGGGGAGAATATGAGGAGAAGCAGGGGAGAAGATGAGGAGAAGCAGGGGAGAAGATGCGAAGAAGATGGGGAGAAGCAGGGTGAAGGTGAGAAGAAGAGGAGGGGAAGATGAGGAGAAGCAGGGGAGGAGAAGCAGAGGAGGAGAAGCAGGGGAGAAGAGGAGAAACAGGGAAGAAGAGGAGGAGAAGCAGGGAAGAAGAGGAGGAGAAGCAGGGAAGAAGAGGAGGAGAAGCAGGGAAGAAGAGGAGGAGAAGCAGGGATGAAGAGGAGGAGAATCAGGGAAGAAGAGGAGGAGAAGCAGGGAAGAAGATGGGGAGAATATGAGGAGAAGCAGGGGAGAAGATGCGAACAAGATGGGGAGAAGCAGGGTGAAGGTGAGAAGAAGAGGAGGGGAAGCAGGGAAGATGAGGAGAAGCAGGGGAGAAGAGGAGGAGAAGCAGAGGAGGAGAAGCAGGGGAGAAGAGGAGAAACAGGGAAGAAGAGGAGGAGAAGCAGGGAAGAAGAGGAGGAGAAGCAGAGGAGGAGAAGCAGGGGAGAAGAGGAGGAGAAGCAGGGGAGAAGAGGAGGAGAAGCAGGGAAGAAGAGGAGGAGAAGCAGGGAAGAAGGCGAAGAAGGCAGGAAGTAGGGGAGAAGATGAGGAGAAGATGAGGAGAAGATGAGGAGAAGCAGGGGAGAAGATGAGGAGAAGCAGGGGAGAAGATGAGGAGAAGCAGGGGAGAAGATGCGAAGAAGATGGAGAAGAAGGAAAGAAGAGAAGCAGGTTTTAAGGTGAGAAGAAGAGGAGGGGAAGCAGGGAAAAAGAGGAGGAGAAGCAGGGAAGAAGAGGAGAAGCAGGGGAGAAGAGGGGGAGAAGAGGAGGAGAAGATGGAGAGAAGATAAGGAGAAGCAGGGAAGAAGATGAGGAGAAGCAGGGAAGAAGATGAGGAGAAGCAGGGGAGAAGATGAGAAGAGGAGGAGAAGCAGGGAAGAAGAGGAGGAGAAGCAGGGAAGCAGATGGGGAGAAAAGGAAAAGCTGGGGAGAAGGTGTGAGACCAGGGTACATAAGGCAGAGCAAAAGGAGAGATGGTTGTGAGACAATGGAGGAGAAAGAAACATAAAAAAAGTAAATTATATTATAAGGGTTATTCAAAGAGATCCGAATGGCTGCCAAAAGGGAACCGAACGCTGAAAATCAGCGTTCGGTTACCTTTCTTGGCCATTCGGCTATCCAGAGAGCAGGCAATTCGCCAAATCTTGGCGAATTGCCTGCACATACGGTGCCCGTTCGGTGCCTGTTCGAGGGCAGTGAGTCCTCATAGAGAAGTAATACTTTGGCTATTCAGAGAACAAAACCAGCAGTGAAAGGTTCCCGAAATGCCCCGCCATTCGGTGGTTTAATTCGGCAGGTTTTATTCAGGCGAATCCCATAGGCTTCAATGTTAAAAATATTCCCGTTTTAATTCAATGTCTAATAAACCGTTCATTATAATATTCTGCAAAAAAAGTCTCGTTATTTATAGATTTTTTAGGATACTTTAAGCATTTTTCAGGATTTTTTTTAAAAAAAATTATTTACCTTTACTTATTTTTTCTGTAACAGTCCTTTTTACTATCATTCCTTGGACCTCATATGTAAATTTCAGACATTTTCGCTCAGTAGTTTCTTTGCAAACAGCGTTTCACTTTTCAAACGTTCAAGCAAACTGTTTTTCTAATTTATTTCTAATTTATTCACTGCATTCGTCTATGGTGTTGGCTTTTTCCGGCGGCTGCGTTGCGTATGACGGCTCCTGCTCGGGTTTTTCCGACGTTTTCGGCAGGATAATCCAAATGTTTTTGCGGTTTTCGGTGTGCATTCGCCCTCGTTTTGAAGTGAGTTTTCGGCGGGTTTGCGGCGACCTTTCCCTGCAATTCGGCGACCCTATGGTGCTTATTGAATACACCGCAGGGTCGCCGAATGGGATCGCCAAATCGACCCGAATTGAAGAGAACGAAAAGTCACTGAACGTGCGGTGCCTTTTCGATTCTCTTTGAATAACCCTGTAAATGTGAAAGATTTTTTAATAGAAGGGCACAATTTATGGAAACGGGCCGCCCGCCAGGGGGTACTCAGGTAAAAAAAATTGGGAACCACTGATCTAAGACTACAGAAATGTTAAGGGGGGTTATTCAGAGAGCACAATATTTCGATGCTCTCTAATTCCCCGCAATTCCCTGGACTTCAGGGAATCACAGTTCCGCACCCTGCGGTGAATTTAGCATTTACTACAGGGTCCGCGAAGTGAAGAAGAAACCCACTGCAAACCTGCCGCAATCCCGCGGAACACTCTCCGAACACCCACCGAAAACCTGCTGGAACCACTAAAAAAAACACTCCGAACACAGCAGATAAAGCCAACGAGCTGTCGATCACAGCGCAGAGGAGCCGCCAGAAAAAGCTGACAAGCTGCTGAATGAGGTAAAAAAAACAAACAAAACAGTATGCTTGAAAGTGTCAAAATTGAAACGCTGTTTGCAGAAAACTACTGAATGAAAATGCCTGGAATTTACACATAAGATCCAATGAATAATAATAAAAAGGGCTGTTACAGAAAAAATAAAAAATGCTTTTAAAAAAAAGGGGGGGGATTTGCGGTAAAATCCTAAAAAATGCCTAAAAGATCCAAAGAAATAAATAGAGACTTTTTACTGCAGAATATAATAGTAAGCGGTTTATTAGATATTGGATAAAAACAGGAATATTTTTAACATTAAAGCCTATGGGATTCGCCTGAATAAACCTGCTGAATGAAAACACGGAATAGCAGGGCACTTCGGCAACTTTTCTCTGCTGTTCGGTGTTCGGTGAGTATATTCATATAAAATGGAAAAAAACTATAGGAAACCGTTTCTGCAGCGAGACGACGATCAAACTTGACTATCTAGAGGAAGTAACAGTCGTAACAAGGTTTCCGTAGGTGAACCTGCGGAAGGATCATTAAGTTAATGGAAACCTTGTTACGACTTTTATTTCCTCTAGATAGTCAAGTTTGATCGTCTTCTCGCTGCAAGGACAGCTTCCTATAGTATTTTTCCATTTTATATGAATTTACTCACCTTTTGTCCCTCGCCTTGCAGCTCCTCCTCTTTATCTCAGGTACTCCTGAACCCCAAAGTCCCTGAAGCTTTGCTACACAACTTGTGTAGTGTGGGAACCCCAGATTACGCCCCACTGAAGACTTCCGCACTTTACTATCCAAATTCCGTAGCGCCTGTGAAGACACTCACAGGTGGTCTCAGAGAGTTGGTGTTGGAATAATCTCTGCGTGCTGATGTCAATAGTGACAGATCTGGTGACCGGATGCCGGGAAGTTCAAAATCCCGACTGTAGGTGACACTGGGTGGAGTTGGAGGAAAATCCTCCACTTCATCCAGCATTTCTACCAGATTAGGGCAGCAAGAGGGAAGTGGAGAAAGCGGCAGATTATACACATCCTGGTCACTTTGAAAAGCTACTGGCCACTTCAGTCCCTACAAAAAGGACTCAGGACTCCACCTCTCGTAAAGTATAACGGCTCCATCGCCATTCCAAACTGTGACTCGACTTGGCCGGCACCTTGCTGCTCGCTTAACACTCCTATACTTTGACGGTGCAAATTTACAGGGATTTGGTGAATAATGAGTGATTCCCAGTCGTTCGTTTTTCAACATCAGAAGTAAAAAAAGAAAAAGAACGTTTTCATACCGGCTCCCGGAACCCGAGCTGTAAACACTAACCTTAATGAGTGAGCCGCGTAACCAGCAGTTTGTTTGATGGTGACTGGCGCCTTCTACTGGCAAGCTGTGGTAATACTAAATACAGTGTGTGTTTCTGAGAAATTGTTTATAGCCCTCAGGAACAATCAGATTTATTTTGATGGTCACATTGTGCTCCGTGGAGATCCTGCGCCCACATACAGCTCCATGTCTATTTAGCATGGATAACTCTATACAGCATGGCCGCCATTGCACGATCGGGGCATTACATTTCAATTGTCGTGGGGGAATTATTCCATCATTGGAGCTTAAAGTGCAGCTGTCATGCCTTCTTTTTAATCACGTGCCACATACGCTGGGCTCATGTGATTGGGAATTTCTAACGATATATAAGCTAGTGTTTTTTTATTTTTATAAAAAACGTTATAGAGAAAAACCTGAGTAATTCCCTTTCAAAAAGTCCCCATCACTGAATCCTGGTGGCTTCCAGAGTGAGAGACAGGGCAACCATCACTCACGCCTCGCAGCAAATTGGCTAATGAGTCAGCGAGCGGATGTAGAGCAGGGGGTCAGCAACCTTGGCCCAACAGATGGTTTGGAACTTATTTTCCCATGGTGCTCAGTCTTAAGAGTGGCAGAGCATCATGGGAGATGTAGGCATCATGGTGGGGATGACTCCTGGATCCAGTGCCTCGGCACTTTTTACAAGTTCACATTAGTCGGTGCAGGGAAATCACCAGAAACTTTGGGGTCTGTTTATTAATCCATTCGAATCTCTGAAACCTTCTTATTTTGGCCAAAAAATGTTAAGCCTGCCACCACGTCAAGGTAGACTCTCTGAGCAGGACCTACACTAACCTAACCTTTCCAAGCTTTCCACACTAAAAAGGAAAGCTGGAAAATAAAAAAACAAACTTCAAATCTTTTTAATTTTCTTCTAGAAATCGAGTCCTTCAGTTCCACCTTTTGGCCAAAATATAAACCGACTCATTGAAGGCCGCTAATCAGCACCTCTTTTGGAGTTGAGGAAGGCTGTCTAAGCCTTATCCTCTGACCAAGTGACAAGTTCTCCTGTGACCTTTCTCAAGAGCCAAGGAAAACTCCTATGGAACTTTTACTTACAAAATAAAAGGGGGGTTCCTAATGAGCCCCCCTGTCAGTCATGGAAGTGCTTCTCAGCTCTTCTTTTTGGGGCTACAACTGAGCCATTGTTTAGGAATTCTAAAAGCCTCCGAATTAATCCATCTTTTAGGGTCAGGGAAGCCTTTTATAGGGGTCTACTGGGTGCCATGGGCACCTTCCATGGAAGCATTGTATTTCAATGACAATTGTTATAAATCCCCTCACCTCTGAGAACACGTTTTTCTGGAAGTTGCTGTTTATATTTGTTATCTGTTACAGACAGGCCCCCCCATAACCATAAACCTTATTATTCCCCCCAGCACCCGCCCTGACACAAAGCTTTATTTATATTCTCCTGTTTAAACGTGACGCCAATCGTTATTCTAATATAGGACAGCGTGATGTGACTGCCGGAGTCCGCATGCCATTTCTATACATGGGGGGTCATTCACTTATTGCCGCTGTTTACTGTTGTTGTCACCGCGATGACCTTCAGCGATCCAGAAAAAGAGATTCAAACAACGACAGGCAAAGCCTCATTGGTGAAATGCATCGGCTGTTGGAGTTTCTCCTCTCTGGATCTCTGATGTTTATCCTGCTCTCAACAACAGCAAACACCGGAAATCATTGAATAACCGCCATTGTGATGGGATTCTATAAGACGTGCCCGCTGGGCGGCTGCTCAACAAAGGAGCTTCCCCAGAGTCAAAGGTGAGGATATTTATAATAATGTGAATACATTTCCATAATCCCAATCTTAACCACCCCATCATTAAAGTTAACACCCGTATCTGTTTCACCCAACCTATCTGGGTTTTGAAACCTCTGTACGGGTTTGTGATGAGCCTCGCCCTGGACATACATATATCCAGGGCTAGGCACATTAACCAGAAAACCAGGGCTGCAGGAGGTGTCCAGCAGGGCCCGGCTCCTGGGTCAAGAGAGGAGTTGTGGGACAGTCCCCCACACACTTCCCTTCTTCCTGGCCTGGCACAGAGGGGGCAAAATGCAGCTGCAGAGTCTGCCTGTGTCTCCCCTTCATGCTGGCCCCGCCCCTCCAACCCAACAGCAGCAGGTCCTCCTGATACACAAGGCAGAGCTCTACCCCATCTCTTCTTTCCCATCTCTCTCTTCTTCCCCTTTACCCCTCGTCCTTCCCCTCTCCACTTCCCCTTCTTCCACTCTCCCATTTTCTCCCACCTCCTTTCTCCCATATTATTCCCCCTTTTCTCCTGGTCTCACTCCTCCACCCCCTCTCTCCCTCTCCTTTTCTCCGTCCTGCTCCTTTTCTCCCTCCCTCTCCTATTTTCTCCCTCTCTCCTCTTGTCTCTCCTTCTTTCTCTCTCCCCTTTTATTCCCTCCCTCCATGCACTCTCTTTTTTACCATCCCTCTCTCCTCGCCTTTTCTCTCTCTCTCACACCCCTCTCTCCTTTTTCTCTCTCTTTTTCCTTTTTTTCCCCTCTCTCTCCTTTGTCTGTTAACAATATCCTATAAGGAATAACAGCATAAGTTAAATAACATGAATAAAAACAGACATTTGAAAAGCTGAGAAATCTGTAATAAAACTGGTTATTAATTTAGAAATTAGCATTAAACCTGTATCAGTGGGTAAATATTTTACCGATCTGTTTCTTTCTATCCATCTCTCTATCACTCTTTATCTCTACTGCTGTCCCTCTCTCTATCTCTATGAGGCTCTCTATATCTATCCATCTTTCCATTTCCATCTCAGTATCATTATCCAACTTTCCATTTCCATCTCTATATCATTATCCAATTTTCCATTTCCATCTCAGTGTCATTATCCAACTTTCCATTTCCATCTCAGTATCATTATCCAACGTTCCATTTCCATCTGTGTCATTATCCAACTTTCCATTTCCATCTCAGTATCATTATCCAACGTTCCATTTCCATCTCAGTATCATTATCCAACGTTCCATTTCAATCTCAGTATCATTATCCAACTTTCCATTTCCATCTCAGTATCATTATCCAACTTTCCATTTCCATCTCTATATCATTATCCAATTTTCCATTTCCATCTCAGTGTCATTATCCAACTTTCCATTTCCATCTCAGTATCATTATCCAACGTTCCATTTCCATCTGTGTCATTATCCAACTTTCCATTTCCATCTCAGTATCATTATCCAACGTTCCATTTCCATCTCAGTATCATTATCCAACGTTCCATTTCCAATCTCAGTATCATTATCCAACTTTCCATTTCCATCTCAGTAATCATTATCCAACTTTCCATTTCCAATCTCTATAATCATTATCCAATTTTCCATTTCCATCTCCAGTATATCATTATCCAACTTTCCATTTCCATCTCAGTATCATTATCCAACGTTCCATTTCCATCTGTATCATTAAATCCAACTTTCCATTTCCATCTCAGTAATCATTATCCAACGTTCCATTTCCATCTCAGTATCATTATCCAACGTTCCATTTCCATCTCAGTAATCATTATCCAACTTTCCATTTCCATCTCAGTATCATTATCCAACTTTCCATTTCCATCTCAGTATCATTATCCAACATTTCCATTTCCATCTCAGTATCATTATCCAACGTTCCATTTCCATCTCAGTATCATTATCCAACGTTCCCATTTCATCTCAGTATCATTATCCAACTTTCCATTTCCATCTCACTATCATTATCCAACTTCCACTTTCCATCTCAGTATCATTATCCAACTTTCCATTTCCATCTCAGTACCATTATCCAACTTTCCATTTCCATCTCAGTATCATTATCCAACTTTCCATTCCCATCTCAGTATCATTATCCAACTTTCCATTTCCATCTCAGTATCATTATCCAAATTTCCATTCCATCTCAGTATCATTATCCAACTTTCCATTTCCATCTCTATATCATTATCTAAACTTTTCCCATTTCCATCTCAGTATCATTTATCTCACGTTCAATTCTTCCATCTCAGTATCATTATCCAACGTTCCATTTCGATCTCTATCAT
>RXON01002240.1:0-21807 GCA_009667805.1 Leptobrachium leishanense
ATCTCATTATCCAGCCAGTTGCCCTATCAACAATCAATCGAAAATTATAAATGTTTAATAAGCGCCAGCAAAATGTCAAAGCGTTGTACTATGGGTAGGACAAAACTAAACAAGTTAGACACACAGAACTGAGAATGAAAGTGAATCCTATATACCCTACAATCCAATCAAATACCCCACTCGAGTCAAATGTGACCTATTTTGTTCTCCACTCCAGTGTTCCCTCCGACACCCGCCACAGCCCTTATGCGTCCTGACACCCTCCCCAGTGCAACAAGGAGTTAATGTCCGGCCCTCACCATTACTATGTAAAATGCTACCCTCCCCAGCCCCCATTTTCTGTCATCCTCCACAGCATTCACTGTGTCACCTTCCATATCCCTCCGTGTCTCCTCTCACTCTACAGCTCTCAGTGTGTCCTATATCACCCTCCACAGCCCCCACTTTTTCCTCAGCTACCCTTCTCAGCCCACCCCGTTACCTGATGCTCTCCAGTTCCTTTCTGACTGTGTAGAGATTGCTGGGCCTGGCTCCTCTTCTCCACAGAACTGCAGGCACCTGCGGGTGGTGCTTTGTGAGGAAGGCGATGGGGTGTGACATGCTCCATGCTCAGAAAGTCTGTGAGGAGGGTCCCTCCGGCTCGCCTCAGAGCCACGAGGCAAGAGGAGGGCAGCCATGATGTTGTGAAGCCGTGTCTCGCCCGTCGTCTACCCTTGCCTTCTCAGAGAGAACTGAAGAGGGCGGGGCTCCCCAGAGCAATGACCTCTCACTGGGGGAGACAGCGCTGACATGCAGGGGACTTTAAAAATGTTAATCCTGGCCAGTGACCGTGGGATTTAGATATTTGTGCCCCCCTAGTGCCATAAGGCAGCCGTCTGTACTGCCGGTGCCAACTCTGCACATACATACCACACAAATACTCTGTATTCACACACACAAATACCACCCCTTATCCAGGTACTGACACAACAAACAATAACTACCCTGTATTCACATACTGAAATAACTGTAATAACTCTGACCTTTCCAATGACACCTAACATGACCTTGTGCTGTGTAAATAGAAGAGACGCAGGGTTCTAAAGCACCCCCTCCACTCTTCGCAGAAGTGACGTTTTCGGTTTTCGATGAACCAATGCGTAGTAACGCATTATCCCATCGCCTTCAAACTTGCTGGCAGTGTGGGAAATGAGAAGGTGAGTTAGTGCAGCATCATTGATCACTTTATAATTGAAAAGTAAACAATAGTGCTGCGTTATTAAAATTAATTTTTTTTTTTTGTCTTATTTTTGAGGGCTTATCTTATGAGGGCTCCATGAAACTGACCCCTACAATCGGCACAAATGAAAAAATCCATTGTGTTTTGTGAATGCTACTTTTGTGCAGTTTTGTGTTGTAAAAATTAATATTTGTGTTAATATTATTTGTGAGATAGCAGCAACTGTTTTTCCCAGATGATGATATCATCACCCCTTGTTAGTGCAATTTACATTTCTGTTCTATTCAGTTTTTACACATTAACAATTATTTAACATTTTTATTTTAAGATGAGTTTTGTTACTCACTACTAGACATGTGCACAGCACAAAATTTCGTTTTGAACTAATGGATTAGTCCTGAAATGCAATTTATTTAGTTACTAAAGAAATTCGTTTTCAGTTCTTTAGTATGAAAACTATTTTCATTCATCCGAAAACCAATGGATACAATTACTATTGTAGTGGCTCCTCAGAGGGCTGAGATCACTGCTTGTTACAGTATCTCTCACTCTCAGCACAACGTGGGCCATATTACATAGCTGGTGCTAACATAACCAGAGCTGTTGTAACCTTCCCAGAGCCATTATAGCGTATGGAGGTTTTCAGTTTACAACAGCTCTGGTTAAGTTAGCACCAACATTGTAATACTGCCCCGTGTCAGGCAAAGCTGTTACAGTAACTGACTGCTGCTCATCACAGCGCTCAGAGTTTCAGTAAAACTAGTAAATAATATTTTTATATATAAGAGGTTAGAACAATATTATTTCCTTGTTTTACTGAAACTGAGCGCTGTTACAGTCAGTTACTGTAACAACTGAGCCTGATACATTGTACTGAGAGATAATGTAACAAGCAGCCGATCTCAGCGCTCACAGCCACTGGATTTAAAGGGCTGAAAAAAAAAGGATCCTCTCTGTATAATGTTTAGAACATCCTCCTGCATTAATTAATAACCCTCTCTGTATAATGTATACAACATCCACCTGCATTAATACCCCTCTCTGTATAATATATAGAACATCCTCCTGAATTAATTAATGTCCCTCTCTGTATAGAACATCCTCCTCAATTTATACCTTTCTCTGTATAATGTATATAACATCCTCCTGCATTAATACCCCTCTCTGTATAATGTATAGAACATCCTCCTGCATTAATTAGTGCCCCTCTCTGTATAGAACATCCTACTGCATTGGGATGTGGAGGGTGCAGAACTTCGGATGTTGCGATGTTGCGCTCTTCATTGCTGGTCTCCTTCACTCATCAATGTAATATGACAAAAAGGACTGAAACTAAAATGTAGTGCATTTTATTTTAGTTTCTTTCGTTTTTTATACTGAGCAGTTTCGTTTCTCTTGAGTCATACTAAAACTAAATTATCCCAAAATTCTGACTAAATCGTTTTAGTACTAAAACGAATGCACATGTCTACTCACTACTAAAGTAAATTTAAATGTATGTATATTGGTATAATATGTGTTATTATACGTTTTATTTTTAGAGCTTCCATTTGTATTATCAACATTGTTGATCGTTTTTCAAAGAAAATATGCTCGTTTTTAATTTTTCATGTATTGGTTTATCCTGTACACAAACACTGCTGGGATGAAAGGGTCTAAACTATAGATAGATTAATTTATTGTGCAGATTGTCATACGGGGTCTGCATTATCAGCATACAGGGGAAATGGTGAACAATAGAGTAACACCCTATATCAGTACTGTTCAGGGATTTTCAGCTATTTTGCTATTCTAGCCCAGGCGGACATCTGCGGTGATCAAGGACTAATTAGCGATACTGAATTCAATGATAGAATCAAATGATTTCAATTAAAGAGGAAGAGATTGATTATGTTGTGAATGGGAATGGGATTGAATTTAATTCATTCTCAATGGGCGAGATGCACTAACCTGCGCGTTTTCGGAAAATACGGCCGTTCAAGAACGCACAATTTCTGCACTTTGTAAGACTAGCAGGGTAATTCAAAAAGATCCAAATGGCTCCCGAAAGGTAACCGAACGCGACTTTTCCCTGTATTACGGCGACCTTTCCCTGCATTACGGCGACCCTGTGGTGTTTGCTGAATACACCGCAGGGTCACCGAAATGGGATTGCCAAATCGCACCGAATTGAAGAGAACGAAAAGTCACCGAACGTGCAGTGACTTTTCGATTCTCTTTGAATAACCCTGTAGGTAACATTACTAACATAACATTCAAGTTCACCCAGTAGACTTTGGGCCCTATTACATTCTTCGCGCAGACGTTAACGTGTGCGCAAAAACGAATTAACAAGAGAGGCAAAACCCTTTGCGCAGAACGTCGTATTACAATGTCAAAAAATGCACGTTAACGTCTACCGCGGGTGAACCTGCGCAAACACATTTGCGCTTACAATGTTAAGTATAGGACGCGCGACGTACAGTAAGCTCGCGCAGCGTTCGTGCAGGTTCACCCGTGGTAGACGTATACGCGCGTTTGTTGTGCTGACATTGTAATACTTGATAATATGAGATATTTCTTTAAACCATTCACTACAAAGTGGCTGGGATTGGGATGGGATGGGATGGGATGGGGTGTACAGGGAGGTGTAGCACCTCTGGTGTAGGGCTGGTCGTGTCCTTTTAGGACAGCTCGTCCACCTTTGGTCCCCACCTGTCGCTCAGCTCTCACCTGTGGCTCCTAGTAGCTGTAGCATGCACAGCGGCCACACCCCGGGCAACAGCTTCGACAGGCTGGTTAAACCAGGTAGAGAGTAGCCGTTGGGTCATCGACCTTCGGTGAGATTAGGGACTTGTCTATCCCGAGCATGTGAAGACAGATTCCGGCGGATTGAATGGATGAACCTACTACAATAGGTCAACGATCATGAAGGCGGTCTCTGCAAGTGATGTGGTACGCTAAGAGCATGGCAAGACACGAAGGGCACCCTGGTCAACCACTGCGCCCCGCCCATCTCCAACTGTCTCGGCTATTGACCTGCCATTGGAGCAAGATGGAATCTGGGAAGAGAGAGTGAGGCCGACTATGTGCACCTCTCCCTCACCCCCGCGCCCCTTTTAGGACCACACTGCTCACCTCTGTAGCCAGAGGAAGGGGCTAGAAAAGGTGCCCTAAACATTGTTGCTTCACAGAACCCTGGCCAGTTTACCGCGGCTGGAGGGGATCCCAATTTTATGCGGTTGAATAACAAAATTAAAAAGTAAACATAAAATAGTGATACAGCAATCGCTACCAAAAAGGTAGAGTGTAACAAAGTAATGCCAGAAAATTGAAGAATACAGGAAAAATTAGGAACGGTGGTGAGAGACCAAATTGTTTGCCCCTATATATTCCAAATAAACTACAGTTACACTGATGTAAACATCAGGGTACTAGTGTCTCCCAGAGACCAAATTAATATTTAACTTTTATTAAACACTATTAAAAAGGAGAATCAAACATATAACATGAACATAAATTGACAAGGTTCACAAGACAATAATAAAACCAAATCTGCTGAAAAATTGTGTGTGTATACCGGCAGGAGCAGTGATTGACAAGCGGTGCAGCAGGATCACTTAAGGATATTTGGCAGTAAGGAATGTGGGCTGCTTGCTTGTTGTCAATCAAACATCATAAATACACTGCGGGTAAATGAGCAGAAAAACAAATCTGCTAAGAAGAATATATGTATGTGACAACGGAGGCAATAATTGACAATAAACACAATAAGTGACCTTCAAGGATCACTTCAAAGTGTTATGGTAATGGAAACGTACGTATTGGCAATGTTGAATCACTAGACACTGCACATAAGAGGCAGAAGAAACCAATTGGAAAGCAGAGAAAACGAAGGCAAGGATCTCCAATGGAGGGTTTAACTCAAGTAACCCAATACAACCATACCAAAAGATATGCTCAATTGTATTGCCAAAGGCATAAGGAAGGATATAAGCAACCAATTATTCGAGTCTCCAAGCATGTATTTTGAGGATAGAATTGGAGAGTTCCTGCCAACGGAGTGCACCCAAAAATATGAGCTGCTTGCTTGTTATCAATCGAAAATCACAAGTACTCTGCGGATTAATGAGCAGAAAAACAGATCTGCTATAGAGAATTATATGTATATGACAACGAAAGCAATAATTGACAAAAAACACACAATAAATGACCTTCGAGGATCATTTCAAAGTGTTATAGTGAAAAATGTAGAGAAGGTACGTATTGACAATGTTGAATCACAAAATACTGCACATAAAAGGCAGAGAAAACAATTTGGAGAGCAGAAAGAACGGAGGCAAGGATCTCCAATGGGGAGTTTAACTCAAGTAACCCAATGCAATCATACCCAGAGATTTGCTCAATTATATGTTGCCAAAGGCATAAAGATGGATGTAACCAACCAATTATTCGGGTCTCAAAGCATATGTCTGGAAAATAGAATTGGAGAGTTCCTGCCGACGAAGTGCACCCGACGCGCGTTTCGCCGAGAATGGCTCATCAGGAGTGCTTACGGGCTAAGAGAGATAGAAGCTATTTAAAACAGTCAGATTCCGCCCTGGTTGGTAAATCAACCAATAGGATAAAGAGGTGGCAAATGGTCCAATCAACTGCCTGTCCTGAGGATTGGCAGGCAAAACAACCAATGGAAATCAATGTTTATAACGTCTGCCTGAACAGCTGGTAGCGCGAATGTTTGTTTTTCCCCGCCTGATTGCAGTGTAACTACAAGAGTTGATCAGAATCGCATTATCAATGAATACAAAATTGCGGAAAATAAAGATTTATAATCTTGGTGAAATTCACTGAAATGAGAGGGGTAATTAATTGCTGAAAATCGTATAGAGTAATAGTAATAAAATATTGAAGAATGTAATGTTGTATGGCAATTGCAACCAAGAATTTAGGCAACGCAAAAGTCGTGTTTCCATTTGATTAAATTGGGGATCAGATTTGAAAGCCTCTAGAGCAGTGATGTTCTCTGTAAGGGACTTATTGATTGTTTCTAGATGTTCTTTTTCTAAACGGTTTAAGAAAGACATGAGTTTGAAGGAGCAATCTAATAAAAGAGAATTCCATTCATCAACCTGGTCATCAGTAGTGATACGGTTAGGTAGAGATACTTCAGGACGTAAACCTCTGGGTACCAATTTACGTTCAATATATTGTTCTAGACTATTAATTTCCCACCAACTTTTGATTTGATTTTGATACAATTTTTGAATGTGATTAAAAGATTGACCAATATCACCATTTAATTTGTTAGTGGGTAAAGGTGAAGTGGAGAAAACAGCTGATAAATCATCATTCCACATAGCAGTATCACTTAATTTTTTCAAAAGGTCAGACATTTTGTTCAGAAGAAAGCCTATAAATATGAATATATTGCAGATCAGCATATCAAGATAACTCTATATCGGGGCACTAGATGATGCCTCTGAAGTCCAAGATAGGGATATCGGTAGTGAATGGGGTTAAGGAGGATGTGATAAGCGCCCTTTTAAATTACCTAGAACCCTATTAGATTTATAATTTTGCAATCAAATTGTTGTGATAATCTGGCAGCTGAAATGAGACAGTGACAGTTATTTAAAAGGGCAGGAAAATGCATTGAAATAAAAGATGCCGTCTCTCCAGTCCTTCAAGAAGTCTCTGAAGACACATTACTTTAGAGAAGCCTATCATCTCACTCCCTATTCCCCCTCTGTCAACCCCTATCCTCTTAGATTGTAAACTCTTGAGCAGGGTACTCTCACCTACTGTGTGTTTAACCTGTAAGTTTGTTTGTTGTTCTGCCTCCCACTGTAAAGCGCTACAGAACTTGTTGGCGCTTTATAAAAACTTGTAACTGTAACTTTTGTGTATTATGGGGGGCCGCAGAGAGGATACCCACCCTCCTGAATTAGACTTTTAAGCACGAGATACTATTAAAGTTTTGTTATTCCTGCTGTGATCTCTTGGGAGTCACCACTGAGTGCGACCCCCTCATTAGAAAGGGGGGTTCTCCTCTTTCCAAAATATGCTTTGTGAGGCTAGAATTGCTAAGTCATCATTCCCCATTAAAAAACAACCCCTACAGGATTATTTAGAAAGCACCGAAATGTCATCTACACTTCGGTGCTCTCTCGTTTGCCGCAATTCGGGGAGTTAAATTCGCCAACCCTGCAGTGAAATCAGCATTCGCCACAGAGTCCCTGAAGTACGGCAAATTGACGTAATTGACAAATTGCTGCAGACGACACACTGAGCGTGTTCTCTGGTTTCCCCCTGCTATACGTAGGATACGCTCACTCAATGCATCATCTTGACCTCGGAGATCAGCTTCGATCTCAGAATCCATCCAAAGGAAGCTGACATCTTGGATGTCAGCCCTCGCTACAGGACTTCCCCCTGGCCGCTGGAGTCCTCGTGCGTGCGGATGATGATGATGTCAGAAATGGGGATCTGTATATTTGTATTTTATTTGTAAAATCTTGCATTTTATTACTTTGTATTTCTGTACCTACTGTAACTATTCAATGTTCTAGAACCCAGGACATAGTTGAAAATGAGAGAAAACTCAATGTATTCCTCCTGGTAAAATCCTTTATAAACAAATAAATAAAATATACTGAATATTGATTGACAATTATGACTAACGTGGATCTATTTCTGATTAATGCTTTCTGTTTTGGGTGCATTTTTGGGAGCTCTGCACTTTTCACCATGTACACAGCTGTATGTTCTTTGTCTCACATTTTGAAAAATTCTAAAATCTTGGAATCTGTAACAGCCAGGAATAAATTTAATTAAATTATACATTTAATGGACCTTATAAGTAAACGAGAGAACAAATGTATGCGCAGCATCATGAGTCACTTCAGGGAGACATGTTTTAAAACAGAACATAACTGATTAATTAAATATATATATATTAGTGATTGCGATACTTGGAATCCATGATTATCAACCGGAAAAGGAGAGCAGGAGAAAAGTCGAAAAGTTCAATAATATTTTTATTTTAATATGTATTTTATCAAGTTTGTGGCTTTTTTGAGCTTTATAATTTCATCGCAATAGACACATTTGAGCCAAAATACGATAAGGCTCACTCCCACCTGAATGCCTTTCCCTCATCATCTTTGAACTATGGTTAAATATTGCCCAAAGAGCAGTGGCGTAGCGTGGGTTGTCAGCGCCCGGGGCAAGGCAAGAATTGCGCCCCCCACGCACTCGACCCCTCCAGGTCTACAATGTCGACTCTACAGCAATAAAACACAGTAATGTGCGGTGTGTATGAGCGTATCACAGAGCTGCACAGCAATAAAACTCACAATTATATATTAAAATAATGTAAATATTAATACAATAAATGAAATATACAAACATAAAAAATAAATATTAAGATACAGAACCCTTATATCCCCCTGTACCTCCACCTTCCTTTATGTGTCCCCCTGTAACCATTTTCCCAAAATGTTTCCCTTTTAGCTCCAATTCATGTGTCTTTCACAGGGGTCAAGTAAAAAAAAAAAAGTGACGCAACTCCCTAAATTTCCCACACTCTGGCTGAACCTGTATTAGGAAGCTGCGGATGATGGCACTGTGTGTCGTTATCCATACTGATGGTGACACTGAGCGCTGCCGCTGACATAACTTACAGATTTCCGTGAACTTCTGTAACTGGAGTTGCGTTCAGTCATGGTCACCAGAGAGATACTAGGGAATATTTTTTCCCAGTTTCCTGCTTCTTTCAGGAAGCACAAGTACCAGATCACACCATCCTCTATTGTGGGACAAGAGGAGAGTATAGGGTTTTTAATATATTATTTTTGTATTAAATGATTTTGCAGGTGCAAAGCAAATCCTTTAACACTGGAGTCTCCCTAGTCCCTTTTGTCTCATCACCTTAATACATTGGTCACTGACCTGCCCTATCTTTGTAGACTTTAAACACCATCCTTGTGTACCTGAACCTCACAAAGAGCTGTTACTAGGCTCCGAATGTATCTCATCTACAGCCAATTTGTCTATAATCCTACTCCTACCCCTGCTCTACCCCTTGAAATCAATCTATACCTACTAAGTAGTATTCTTATTTTTTGAATATGTCACATGCATGATGCAAAGCATAGTGACAATCCTAGAAAATCCATCGATGAGCAGACACTAAATCAGACACATTTCTTTACAGGTAAGCATACAGACACACACTCTGACACAGAATGCACTGACAAATATTTATTTCAAAGCAGACACCATTATATACATACTGACAAAATATAACCATATAGAGACAGTCATATGTACAGACAAAGGAAGAAGCAAACAAACACACATAAAGGCATGTATGCAGATGAAAAACATTCAGGTGCAACAGGAATGGATAAACCCAAAACGTAAACGACAATACCAGACTTTCTTCTCACATGATGCAAACAATTTCATTTAGAGAGACCTGCTCATGAACACACACACTAACACAAACTCATACACAAACACTGTGATAAGCTCATTCATGCACAGAAACTCTCTCACACTCCTATGTAAAGCAGAAAAAATGTCTGACACAAGCCACACATTGCTGTCTTTTAATCCCATGGTCACCTGCCATTTATCTCTAACCTCAGCAGCTGTCACTCTCACACTCACCTGCTATGAAGTATCTCACCCAGACACCTCTATGTTTTACCTGCTTTTCAGAGCAGGCCCCTGAAAGTGATACCTTGTGTATGGGGGGGGGGGGCTTATCGTGATGCCTGAACTCCCAGCTTTCATACAGTGCCTGTATACTGAGGGACCAGACAAGGACTTTTAACCTAATGAATAATATGGCTCCTACAACTGCCCCCCCCCCAACCTTCTCAGTGATTTCTGCAGAATTGACAGTGCAGGGTGAGGAACTCTGTGCTTGCAGGAGGTGGAGAAGGGGGGAGCAGCGGGGGGGGGGCACACAAAATAAATAACAAATCACTGACAGCTGGGTCACTCACAAGACCTCTTGGTCTTTTCTCTCACCTGCCAAGTAATCCTGGCTGAGTCTGAAAGTGGAGGATTAGAGCTCAGTGCAGGGAGGGGAAGGTGCCAGCAGTTACAGGCGGCTCCCTCCTTCTCTGGGTTCCTCCTGCAGCCACTCACACCCTCTCACTCAGTGCAGACGTCTCACGCTCCTCAGAGCCCACGTGGTGCACTGTAGTGAGATGAGGAGTCACATGTCCCCCCAGACCAGCCAGAGAGATTTCCTACATCTGCCTGTCCCCTCCTCGCGTTGTCACATGACTCGCACAGCCAATGGGAGGGCCGTGTGAGGGAACCGAGCAGGGGCGCAAATTTCTTTTGAAATTTTGCGCCCCTCGAAAATTGCGCCTGGGACCACCGCCCCCGAGGCCCCCCTCACGCTACGCCACTGCCAAAGAGTCACTTTATGTTTGCTACATACTGTACATTAAGGCTAATGTCAGATGAACGCAGTCTGAGCGCACTCTGCGTGCGTGCATAACGTACAGACGTACGATACTGTAGACACCACACGGTCCGTATTTCTTGACGGACGTAGAAGAAAAGGGAACTATGGGAAATAAAATTAATATGAAAAATGATAAAATGTAAAAAATGATATGAAAAGCCTTTTTGTGCGTCAAGGTGCTGGAGGTCACAAATGCGCTGCGTCTGACATCTCATGACTCGAACAGAACGCTACGCGGACGTGGCGCACTCTGCACGTCCGTCCAGCGGTTTTAAGTTCTTGCCTAACTTGCGTTCGTTTGCCACGTGCATTGTGCGTGCGCAGTTCGGTGCACACGTACTTCGTGTGTGGGTCTCTATTGCTCATGAGTCTATGCTAACACGGGCGTTGAACTGTGCACCGACACGGACGTGATCACTGCGTTCGTCTGACGCCCGCCTTAGCTGTATTCTTAAAGTGGATTACATTCTAGATTAGAATTAATGGTTCCCATGGGTACGCTTCCAAATGCCAAAACACTGTGACATTATATAGCGTGTGGAATGACGCGGCCGAGATCACCAGAGGATTATTTGCCTGACTGAGGAGAAATATGTTTGTTTGAAGAGAAAATCAGGATCTTTTTTTTTTCACA
This sequence comes from Leptobrachium leishanense, assembly GCA_009667805.1. Classification (NCBI taxonomy): domain Eukaryota; kingdom Metazoa; phylum Chordata; class Amphibia; order Anura; family Megophryidae; genus Leptobrachium; species Leptobrachium leishanense. The sequence goes on from RXON01002240.1 coordinate 11,320, forward strand.
TCTCCCACCCACTATGAAAAATGTCATGTCTGCAACCTGTAAGCATCTGATTGAAGGCAGCTCACCATGTTAGTAACAAGCATTTATAAACGCCAACAAGTTCCGTAGTGCTGTACAATGGGGAGACAGAATAACAAATTACATTACTATGATGACGGAATGGAGATGTTGTTCCGCCTGCGGGTGTGCTCTATCTGCGTGACCCCGTCGCTTACCGCTGGCCCGACTTTCCGAGTTCGCGCACTCGGCGTCTCGTGCGGCTGGCGTGACACCTAGGATAGGTTAGCGGGCGGAAAGAAGGGGACCCCTGCCTGGAACCAGTCCGACCCACTTGGCGCCATTAAAAGCACTCAGCGTCCCGAGCAATGTTCCCTGACTGGCGGGTGTGGGACGCCTGCGGGAAATGGCGCCTACGGCCGCGGAGGATAGATTCGGATCTTATGGGGAAACGTTTCGGTTCTTAGTGGGAAACGGTTCCGATCAGGGGCGGGTGTCTCTTCGATCTTGAGCGGTGGCGATTCGAGTCGGGAAGGGATGCGGTCGGATCGGAACTGAGGGCTTCGGATCGGTAGGGGAGGGTGCTTCGGATCGGGTAGGGAGGGTGCTTCGGATCGGGCGGACAGTGGGAAGTGCGGGTTACGCAAATGCCGGGGCGCGGCTCCGGGGCCGTTCGATTTCTTGATCTCTGTATTTCTTTCCCGATCGAATCTTCATGAGCAGCGCCTCTGCCGATGCTCGATGCAGGTCAGCTGCGCTCGATTGGATCGTATCGGGTGGGCACCGTACTCTGAGGCCGCGGGCGACACACTAGATCCGTAAATACGGCGGGAGAATAAGCCAAACCAGACAAAGTGAATGCACTGCAGGAACTGTTTATTGGTTTACAGTACAGCAATGTTATTACTTCCCACACTCATTAGAGAATACAAATGGGAGCTCGCCTGCCCGACCTCCCAGGACTCCTGATTGCCCTTAGCCTTCAGGGAGTTCGCCAACTTCGACCGGATGGTCCGAATCGGCCATTTTACGATTCGAACGAATGGTTCGAATCGGCCATTTTCCCGAATCGAAATTCCAACTGCGGCCACAGGATCGGAAAATGGCGGCGAGCAAGGCAACAAAAGGGGAAATACATTACACCATAACCAACGGGAAACACTTTTTAACACCACAGACATTGTTTACCATCTAATAAATATGAAAAAATCAAGGTCTGCCACCACACCACAAGTGTCCATGAGTCCCATTGTCACTGCACCGCTGGCTGAGGGTGCTTGGGCAATCCAGTAACACATACCATTACAAACACAGAACAAGTAGGAGAGAGGACCCTGCTCTAGCCTTACAATCATGTAAACAGGCATTGTGACATCACAGTTCTGTCTTATGACACGTGGCCTATAAATAGCTGAGGGAGAGGTGAGTAAGAGAGCTATTAGCTTTTATGCTGTATAGAGAGCGATAGAGCGTTTGTACTTTACTGCGATAGAAATCTACACTCAAGACTTCAGGATCATCAAGGCATTGTGCCTCTTTGTGGCCGCTGGCTGTGGATACCATGGCTTCCAGTGTGCCACAGAGACGGGTACGGAGGAATGGCTGGCAGTTGCCCACAAACCCTCTGCAATGCCTCATCTGGATTCTATTCTTCATGGCCGGGGTCTCTGCATTCTGGATACTGATCCCGTGCTTCCTGAGCCCTGGCAGACGGTGAGCTTATTCTGTCTGGGCTTTCTATTCCCCACCAATTTCATATGCCACATTCTGGTGGTGTCCGTGGACCCCTCGTGCGGTGAGACTGAATACAGCATTCTGAACCCGCTAAAGATCAGATGGGATCACGAGACTCACAGTGTTCGTATTGAGCGCCTCCAACGCCTTGTAGGAAGCACCTTTCACTGCAAAAGTTGTAACAAGGACGTCGAGGCCCACGATCACCACTGCCCCTGGCTAAACAACTGCGTGGGCGCACGCAACTACCGCTTCTTCTTTAACTGCGCCCTCACCGGCTTCTTGATCGTGGTGCAGCTTTCCGTCATGTCCTCGTATATCATCCTGGCGGATTTCGTGCTGCCGCAGATACGAGGAGCTGGCACATTTTCGGAGCTCATACCAATGCTCATGAATGCCGGCAGCAGCAGTGTCCTCCTGCTACTCCCTCTGGAGACTGCAGCATGGTTTATCCTGATTGTGGCAAGCGCTACACTCATCCTTTCCCTGGTTTCTGTCCTCTCCCTCGGCTGCTTAACGGGAAGCCAAATCTACCTGTTTTGTATCGGGAGGTCCACTAGAGAAGAATGCATCATCTGGATAGACAGGGTGAAGAAGTGGCAAAAGCAGGACGTGGATGTTGAGGCTTGTCTGGCTGAGGTTTCAGACCAGCAATAAGAGCCTCCACTAGCAGAGAGCCGATATAAAGGACACTCCATGTAAGTGCTATTTATCTTCATTATTTCCCATGTCTGTGTGTGTGGTGTTATGCAGAGGCACACTGATACAAAGAGAGAGGCTGTAGAGAATGTATTATTTACACTGTACATGAATATTGGTCAGTGGGTATCAAAAAGTCCCTTAAGTTCCTATTCCTTTTATAGATGATAAGAGGAGCAGATGCAGATTCTGTCAGTAACTTTTAATCAGTCTGTATGATATTCCAATTTTGTCTAATACATTTTGCCAATTTTGCAGAATGGGTATTAAAAGCGGGAAAAACCAATCTGTTCAATCCATTGAACTTCCTGTCACTCATGGTCCCTGGTTCCCCGAACTTCATTTGTGTCTGCTGCAATGCACGATCCAAAACTGGTTTCTTATCTCCCCGCTGTAAAAATTGATCATAAATGTATTATAATTGTCCACGGGAAGATTCCACAGAGTTGTTACGGGCCGCCCTCGGGAACTGTGAGATACGTAGGGACTCAATACGTTTTTTCGGATAAAAGCTGTTAGCCTGTAAGAGAGTGTTTTGACGGTGCCGTTCTGCAATTTTGTTTGTGTATAATTTTTTATAGAGTCTTTACTTTTTTTTATATTTTTCTGTGTATTTACATATATTTATTAAAAAGCTATATTTTTTTACATTAAAGTAATATGTTTACTTTAAATTAAATAAAGTTTAGCAATTTAAAGTAAATGAATTAAAATTTTAACTAATGTTACTTTGATTTATATAAGGCAGTTCTTTTGTAAATACAATAAATCAATAATTACTTAAAATAGTTTAACTTACATTTACTAACATTTATTTTAAACAGTAATGAAATATTTAAGGTTCACTCCCAGGTGCTTTTGATATCACCAATGGCACACAGCAGGCGGCCAGCTATAGGCCCTGTTTGTTCCCTTCCTGGAGACTTTCTTACAATCAGAAGTAATACTAATACTCATGGCTTCCACTGGGAGGGGGGGGGGGCTGAACGGCTTTTGTTGATAACCAAAGCCCACCCTTGCAGATCATTTACCAAACACCTTCACACCTGGTTGATTGTGCATGTGTCTATCTAACAGCCGAGCCTGTTGATTTAGGCCTCATAGAAACGTGAGTCGCGGCTTCTGACAATAGTCTTGGTAGTTTCAGATATACAGTGATGCACTGTTATTTGTTTTATCCCTGCATACAGAGAACATATACCAGCACAGAATATACATATTCTCTTTTACGTGTCAATCACTTGTTGATTTATTTATACACACTGTGTTACATTGTGTAACTCATTCTGCCGCTTTGTGCTACAATGTAACTACATAACCCACCATTGTGACATGTTAAAAGAGCTAAACTGGCCGTCGCTGGAATCTAGACGCACCCTTCACCTTTCCAACCTGGTGTTTAAGAGCTTTTCTGGGAAGCTACCACCATACCTGAATAGACTGCTTCCTCCAGCAGTTCCCTCATCCTATAACCTCCGATCCAGGACTTGCACTTTACTTGCAATACCACAATATAAAAAGAATGGCTCGATCTTCATTTTTCTACAGAGCACCGCAATTATGGAATAACCTCCAGACACCATCAAATCTTCCCCCAGTCTAGAATCCCTTAAGAGATCGTTTTTAATATACCTCAATATAGAATGCACAAATAAACATGTAAGATTTAGCATTCACATTCTTTTTAAAACACCTTTTTATTATGTAGACACATTTCAATGCATTTTATTGGTTTAAACACCAATTAGACAAATTGCAGCGTTACAAAATTTTTTTCCCTGCAGTTCGGCGGTGTTCAGCGGTCTTCAGCGGTCAGTTCGGTGATTACATCTTCGGTGCACTACGGTAACCGTGCGGCGAATACTGAATTCACCGAAGGGTTGGCAAAATTTAATCGCCGAGAGTGCTCCGAAGTACAAATCGCTGAAATTTCAGTTCTTTGTGAATAACCCCTTTAGTATAGAAGCGAACTCAGTTCGATAGAAAGACATATTCAAAGAACTGAATAAGAATTGAATGTTAGCTGTACATACTGTAAAAAAGAAAAAATCTTTATTCCTGTTTCTATCACACTTTGCAAAGGGAACAGAGGTTTTAAGTTTATTAAAATTACCATTAAAGCGTTAGCTCAGCTGCCTACCTCAAGCCAAATTTATTTTGCGGAGTTGTTTCCAACTCACACGTTATGAATTTTTCTAGCAAATCTGAAACTAAAGGATAACAATAAGTATAAAGAAGTATCTAGTGCAAGAATCAGTATCATCTGGTGGTAAGGATACAATTTAGAGAAGAGTTTGGGGAATAATTTTGGGATCTTTACTCAGTTTTACACTTTAAGAGAATATCATTTCAAATCGTTTTTTGTTGGATTTATACAGTGCAGCATATTTATTATCCAACTTATTCTCATCCTGTCAACCTTTCTAATTTTAACAGAACATCAAATGGACTAAGCTGTTATCTAGGAAGTTGGAGACTCCACGTGTTCCCATTAAGAAATCAGTAAGGAGCGGTACTGAAGCCAACGCCAGACTTTTCTCCTGGACTCACAGACTTCAGAGAAGCAGATTTGTACCATCAAGTCAGCCGGATGATTTTAAGGACTTTGACTGCGAATCTGAAAGGACCTGGTGAATGGGAACAAAGAGGCGAATAAGATCCAAGGAGAAATCTGACTGCCATTCTGGGGTCAAGAAGGAATTTTTTCCCAGTGCGTTGCATATTGGCGAGTGCTTCAGACTGGGTTTTTTGCCTTCTTTTGGATCAACCACAGTAGGTGATGTGTGAAAGGCTGAACCTGATGGATGCATGTCTTTTTTCAGCCTATGTATGATGAAACATCCCTACATTCCTCTTAGAAAATGCATTTGAAATTTATACTATTAAAACAGATTTTCCAACTTCAATCGGCTTTGAGTGTGAAAAGTGTGTATTATCCTTGTGGGTCGAGAAACCCAGGGGTCAAGTCCTGGGAAAAAAAGTGAGGGAACTCACCCACGAATTCCACAACCCCTATTACCTGAAGAAAAAATATATATAATCACGAGTATAGCCGGACGAGCCGGTGATACCATTTTTATTGGGTTAACTTTACATTTAAAAGACAAGCTTTCAAGAGTGTAAACTGGAAACTATACTGATCAGTGAAAGGTATCACTACGTACAGGTATACTCGCGATTTTGGCAACTGGACTAACGCGTTTTATATATAATCTATATATATATATCCAGGCACAGACCCCCCAGAATTATATACACAGCACTGGTTATATGGATATATTTTCCCAGTTCACATGGATAGAATTGCCCCAGCTCTCATGGATAATGCCCCAGCTCTCATGGATAATGCCCCCAGGTCTCATGGATATTGCCCCCAGGTCTCATGGATATTGCCCCCAGGTCTCATGGATATTGCCCCCAGGTCTCATGGATAATGCCCCCAGGTATCATGGATATATGCTCCCAGGTCTCATGGATATTGCCCCCAGGTCTCATGGATAATGCCCCCAGGTCTCATGGATAATGCCCCCAAGGTCTCATGGATAATGCCCCCAAGGTCTCATGGATAATGCCCCCAAGGTCTCATGGATAATGCCCCCAGGTCTCATGGATAATGCCCCCGGTCTCATGGATAATGCCCCCAGGTCTCATGGATAATGCCCCCAGGTCTCATGGATATTGCCCCCAGGTCTCATGGATATTGCCCCCCGGTCTCATGGATATTGCCCCCAGGTCTCATGGATACTGCCCCAGCTCATGGATATTGCTCCCAGCTCATGGATATGCCCCCCAGCTCATGGATTTGCCCCCCAGCTCATGGATTTGCCCCCCAGCTCATGGATATGCCCCCCAGCTCATGGAAATGCCCCCCAGCTCATGGAAATGCCCCCAGCTCATGGAAATGCCCCAGCTCATGGATATGACCCCCAGCTCATGGAAATGACCCCCAGCTCATGGAAATGACCCCCAGCTCATGGAAATGCCCCCCAGCTCATGGAAATGCCCCCCAGCTCATAGATATGCCCCCCAGCTCATAGATATGCCCCCCAGCTCATGGATTTGCCCCCCAGCTCATGGATATGCCCCCCAGCTCATGGATATGCCCCCCAGCTCATGAATATGCCCCCCAGCTCATGAAAATGCCCCCCAGCTCATGGATATGCCCCCCAGCTCATGGATATGCCCCCAGCTCATGGAAATGTCCCCCAGCTCATGGATACTGCCCCCCAGCTCAGCTCATGGATAGTGCCCCCAGCTCACCTCTCTGCGGCGTCTGCGCCCGGCGGCCGCGTGCTTCCTGTTAGAACGGCCGCAGACAGGAAGTGGAGCCGCTCGCCTGGGATGAAACAGCCAGGCGAGCGGCTCCACTTCCTGTCTGCGGCCGTTCTAACAGGAAGCACGCGGCCGCCGGCTAAGTACGGCGGCCGCCTGCTCCAGCCTTTCGGGCTCGGGCCACAGCGGGAACGCTGCGTTCCCGCAGCGTTCCCGCTGTGGGAGAAGTGCGGGAACGCCGTTCCCGCGCGTTCCCGCTCGACTCGAGCCCTGGAGAAACCTACTGTATGTAGTGCAGTTGTTCTTTTAGCTATATAGGAAAAGGGGACTTCCAATTTCCATGTACTTATAATGTGCCTGGGGAATGCACAAGCTGTTTTGAAAAAGGTTGGTATGTGACGTAGATTGCCAGTGCAAAGATTTCAGACATATACAAAAACAAGAATGTGGGAACAATTGTTCAAAGGGGATAACCCTGGTTGCCTGTATCGCAAAAAAAACAGTTATAAAAATATATAAATTTTATTGAAAAGATAAATAAGGTTAGATCACAGAAATACTAAAAACAGACAAGAGAGTGGATATGTAAGTATTTTGGCACTCTGGTGTATCATCAGATGGTCTCTGAGGATTACAAAATGTATATAATGACTAACTTGTACCTTCTCAAAAATATGGGAAAATTCCCTTTAATGTATGGTCCAATACTAAAAAATGTTCTTTCCCTCAGGGAAAATGCTCATGAAAAAGCTCATAAGGACCCAGCCGAATCAATTCAATGTGTTGACATGAAAGAGTGTTGATCCTGGAAAAGTGGCTGTATCATAGCCTGATCGCAATAAATTCATCAAGGGCAATACTATATGGCCATAATAAAGCCCATATCCATCATTGAAGGTCTATCAATACATAATTGCCAAAGCACCATGAAACACACAGCGTCAACATAGATATCTACGGAAGGGCTACCACCAGAGTGCTCAATGATTGAAAAGGGTGATATCTGTTAAAAAAAAGGAAACACTCAAAGCGTTTCGCCGTCTATAAACACGGCTTCACATCTCCTGATTACAGGCGTTAAAATTGGTATTTACGATCTTCTTGAAAAATAAAAAAAACACATGTTTTACCGTTTTCCAGAAAGTGGGGGGCTGTATTGCCTAAATCAATCAGCAATTAACATATTTAATGGAGGCGTGGCTTGGGACCGATGGAGATGGCGGCGTGAGTGTGAAGCTCCATCTAGACTCCTTGCTTGTTGGGTTTTGTCTTCACACAAAGCTGTCAGATGGGGAAGGGCAACAAACCCCATGCTCCCCAGAGGCTGAAAGACATCCCAGGCAGTGCGGGGACGCCCTCACTCCAGCGCTATATGCTGGCACCCGCGGCCCTCGGGCCTACTCAATCCCCAGACTTGCCTGCGGACTCATCCCTGCACGCTCCGCGATTTTCTGGCGGCGTGCCCGTGGACAGGCAGACTGGGCCGCACTACTTGGCAATCTGCCCAGCAAAGCAGACCTACAGGCTGCGAACTCCGGGATCCAGACGGTGCTGATGGCGGAACTGCACCAGGGACGCTCTGACATCCGAGGCCTGCTGTCACAATGGCCCTTAGCTTGGGTCATGGTTGGGTCTTGGTTCAGGAAGTAATTAAGCCCTTGATGCAAGTTAGCTGCTGGTTGCATGGATAGATTACAGCATACAGAGATACACAGATACAAGACAGGATATATTCCGAGGGATGTGGTCTGCTGTTTGGTGGACCTTTAGGTGAAAGGGGTGATTTTGAGACAAACGCAGACTTCCATCCAGATTTTGCATTAAGGGACAGAGCTGCAACTATTCCCCGATGTCTCACCAGCCACCCTGGCATACCGCAGAGCTATGAAGCCACTCATTAACGTCCTCTCCAGCAATAGGATCAAATATCACTGGCAAATTCCTGTGGGTCTCCTAGTTATGACCCAACATGGCCCGTGCCTGCTCCGTGCTCAACAAGACCTCCCGCCTTTCCTGAAGGACCTACAATTGCCCCCGCTCCAGATGTCCTGGCATGATCCTCTCACGGTCGACACAGGTGGCCCACGCCGCTCTAGCCTGAACCCTTTGACCCCCCGCTCCCCCGTGAGATGGCACATGCCGGCAGACACCCAGGTGGAAGACCTCAACCTGGGCTCCTCGCTCCTTTCTGTCAGCGGATGCTTCGATTACATCGCTGTTTTGCCTTCACTTTTACGACAGCCTGTGGATCCTTGCCTGCACCCATCGCTTCGTCACCTGCCTTTTGTCTACCCCTGATTTTGGATGATGCCACCGCCCTTTTCCCCCCAGTCTTTCCCTGCTGCCGCCGGACGGAGGAGGCGGTCAGAACCGCGGTCCGGACCGCGGAACAGGAGGTGAGTATTCGCTTCTGTTTTTTAGGCTGGTGTTAACAGATTCTGCAGAAGCAGAATCCGTTAACACAAGTCCAGGCTGTGGTTAACTTTTTCCTAACCAGAGCTTGACGTTAATCAGCGCTAATAGATTGTAATACGAATGCTGATTAACACTTTGCGCTCCCAATGTTAAATATAGGGAGCGCAAAGTACAGTAACCTCGTGCTGAAAAGCGCAAGGTACCAAACGGGTTACTTAACCCGTTTGCGTTTGGATTGTTATATGCGGTAAACACTTTGGCTAACGTTAATGCTCACGCAAGTGAGCGCTACCGTTAGCAACAAGAATGTAATGTGGCCCCTAGTGTGTTAGAACCGGGTATAATTTGTATTTTTTGTAAACAAATTCACCTTTTTCAGGTGTGAGACTCGCAGGGACTGAGCTGGTAGCTAATGCGCATGTGTCTGCGCCTGTGTCTTTTCTTCTCCTATTTCATAACATTTTTCCTACAGGGTTATTCAGAGAGAGGTGAAATAGGTGAGAGGTGAGATAAATGGGAGAATTTTTCTGGTTTGGCTATTTTGACCTAGAATTTTCCATTCTCCAGCCATTCTCCTGCTTTTCACCTCTCTCTGAATAACCCTGCTAGTCTCCAACAATTGCCATACCTCACAATCTAACCATTTATCCCACTATTATCGGCGTATCTCATTATCCAGCCAGTTGCCCTATCAACAATCAATCGAAAATTATAAATGTTTAATAAGCGCCAGCAAAATGTCAAAGCGTTGTACTATGGGTAGGACAAAACTAAACAAGTTAGACACACAGAACTGAGAATGAAAGTGAATCCTATATACCCTACAATCCAATCAAATACCCCACTCGAGTCAAATGTGACCTATTTTGTTCTCCACTCCAGTGTTCCCTCCGACACCCGCCACAGCCCTTATGTGTCCTGACACCCTCCCCAGTGCAACAAGGAGTTAATGTCCGGCCCTCACCATTACTATGTAAAATGCTACCCTCCCCAGCCCCCATTTTCTGTCATCCTCCACAGCATTCACTGTGTCACCTTCCATATCCCTCCGTGTCTCCTCTCACTCTACAGCTCTCAGTGTGTCCTATATCACCCTCCACAGCCCCCACTTTTTCCTCAGCTACCCTTCTCAGCCCACCCCGTTACCTGATGCTCTCCAGTTCCTTTCTGACTGTGTAGAGATTGCTGGGCCTGGCTCCTCTTCTCCACAGAACTGCAGGCACCTGCGGGTGGTGCTTTGTGAGGAAGGCGATGGGGTGTGACATGCTCCATGCTCAGAAAGTCTGTGAGGAGGGTCCCTCCGGCTCGCCTCAGAGCCACGAGGCAAGAGGAGGGAAGCCATGATGTTGTGAAGCCGTGTCTCGCCCGTCG
>RXON01002241.1:0-33748 GCA_009667805.1 Leptobrachium leishanense
GGGAAGGAGCAGCGGTAAAAGCCAGGCACCGCTTAAAAGGGGAGAGTCTCCACTTTTAAGCGATGCCTGGCTTTAACCCCTCAAGTGCTGGGTTGCACTTCAGCGCCTTGCGGCGCCGAAGTGCAGCCTATCTCCGGTGGGGGCCGCCATCTTGGATGGCGGCTCCGCCCCCGGGACTCCCCTCGCTGTCTGACGTCATCACGCATAGCGTGATGACGTCAGATAGCCGGGGAACCCCTAGCTGCCGGGGATTTCCCAAGGAAATCCCCTGGTGGAGATAGGGGGTTCTTGTGAACCCCGATATCTCCAGAACCGTGGCAGCTAGGGGGTCATGGAGGGTGTCATTTGAAAGGCCTGAGCATGGCCTTTCGAATGATACCCAACATGACTAGGTAAAAAAGTAAAAACAAAATAATAATAAAAAAAAAATAATAATAAATAAATTTAAAAAAATAAATAAATAAAAAAAAACATGTTATTTTTTTTGTGTGTTGTTTTTATTAATGCAGCAATATTGTTCACATTTCAATTATAATCTGAACAATGATGCTGCACTAATGATTTTTTTCTATGGGGTGCGTTTGCTAAAAATCACGTAATTCCCCCCAAAAAAGTAACAAGTCCCCATTTCAAATTTTTTGTACAAGCGCACCCCATAGAAAACATAACCGCAAACGCTCATGTGATAAAATGTGAAAAAAAACACTTTACACACTGCAGATGATTAAAAATTCAATTTTTATTGTATTTTTTGTTATAATATACAGGCAGGTCATGACGTTTACATATAAAAATGATATATTATGAATCTGCGTAGTCTGCCGGAAAGAACGATATATAATATGTCTGGGTCATTTATTAAAATGTGGCTTCAAATCGCGTTTAAAGATGATGAGCGAAAGCGGTAAAAATGAGCTCAGCACACAGGCGTGAAATGCCTCAGCAGTGAAGGGGTTAAGAATGTAATAGGGCCCTTCATATTTTAATATTAAGAGGAGCGATTGCCAATGTTAAACCTTCTTCCCTGTGTCTGCTTATTATTATTATTATATTATTATTATTTATTTATAAAGCGCCAGCATATTCCGCAGCGCTGTACAATAAGCACAGTACAGACAGGGTTACAATACATTGAACAACATTTGACAAACAGTACAGGAGGAGATGAGGGCCCTATTCCCGTAGGAACTCACAATCTGGGAGGGTTGGGGTTGGAAACAGGAGGAGAGGACTGTAAGGTGAGAGTGATTGATGGTTGCATCAGTGAGTTGGGTGGTAGGCTTCCCTAAATAGGAATGTTTTCAGGGAGCGTTTGAAGGAAGAGAAGTTAGGGGAAAGTCTGACAGCACGAGGGAGAGCGTTCCAGAGAGTGGGGGCTGCGCGTGAGAAATCCTGCAGTCTATCATGGGAAGAGGTGATGCGGAGAGAAGCTAGGCGCAGGTCACTGTTTGACCTTAGGGAGCGGGCTGGGGTGTATTTGGTGATTAGTGAGGACAGGTAGTGGGGCGCTGAGTTAGTGAGGGTTTTGTAGGTAAGGATAAGGATTTTGAACTTAATTCTGCAGTGGATGGGGAGCCAGTGAAGGGACTCGCAGAGGGGAGCGGCAGAGACAGAGCGGCGGGTGAGGTGAATTAGCCTGGCGGAGGCGTTCAGGATGGATTGTAGGGGGGTGAGGCGGGACAGAGGGAGGCCAGATAAGAGATTATTGCAATAGTCGAGTCGGGAGATTACCAGGGCGTGTATGAGTTGTTTAGTGGTGACAGCGGTAAGAAATGGCCGAATTCTGGAAATATTACGCAGTTGGTATCGGCAGGAGGAGGAAAGAGACTTGATGTGGGGGATGAAGGAAAGAGCAGAGTCCAGTGTAACTCCAAGACAGCGAACTTGGTTTGATGGGGAGATGGTGATACCCTCCACCGTGATAGAGAAGTCAGGAGGTGGGGAGGCGTTAGAGGGAGGAATAAGTAGGAGCTCAGTCTTTGACATGTTGATCTTTAGGTGGTGGGAGGCCATCCAGGAGGAGATGCCAGATAAACAGTCACTGACTTTTGAAAGGACAGGGGGAGAGAGATCAGGGGTAGAGAGGTAGATCTGAGTGTCATCAGCGTAGAGGTGGTAATTAAAGCCAAAGCTGTTGATGATTTTGCCCAGGGAGGAGGTGTAGATGGAAAAGAGCAGAGGACCAAGGACAGAGCCTTGAGCTTATCACCTCCTTCCCAGTGTTTCCTTATTAACTTGTTGACAGTGTCAGTGCCTCTACTTCTTCTCAGTGTCTCCTTTTTTCCTTTTTCCCAGTGGCAGTAGACCTGAGCACGTTGTTTTTTTTTTTTCTTTGGTTTCGGCTTTTTTCGTACTTTTTTTTTTTCCCCATTTCTGAATTTTTAGTTCTGTTTTTTTTGTCGTTTCGGTCGTAATTTCGGACAGGCGTTATTGTTTTTCGGGTCACTTTGTTTTCCCTTTTTAAGAGTTATTAATTTTTCTGGGTTGATTCTTCTTTTGTATTTATGTGTTATTTGTTTTTTTTATTAGTTTCAATATAAAAATATCTTCCTTTTTATTACATATTTATTGAATAATTTTTTTTCAATTGGAGCAAAAAGTATTTTTTTAGAATTTTTTTTATAATTTTTCTATGTTTTTTTGGTGTGAAATTTATTTTAAAAGATTTTGAGAAGAATCCAGTACAAACAGTGGAAAGCGAGCCCACTGGCCACGACGATAGTGATCATGGTGTGAAATTAAATTTTTCATTCTTTATTTTCAAACAACGAGGCTTTTTTTCAGTTGGGTAATGAATTGAATAGATACTATGTTTGAGCACCATAGTGAGCTCCACAGCTCTCCATTGTGCTGCACTGCTGATCTGAAACATTGTATTCATTGAAATATGTTTCAGGACCATGGAGAGATCCAGGGCTCACCTCGAGGCTGAATTATAGTATCCAGTTCATTGCCAAATGGAAAAAAAAGCCACGTTGTTTCAAATTATTTTCGGAACAATAAAATTTCACCAAAAAAAATCCCCAAAAAATGCCTAAAAATAAATAAATAAATGTTTGAATAAATATTTAATAAAATCAGGAATATTTTTTTACTTTGAAACCTATTGGGGGAATAAACCTCGTTGCTTTAAAATAAATAAGGAAACTTAAAATTTCACCTGAAAAATGCTTAAAAAGTAGACTTTTTGCTGCAAGTGAAAAAAATAAACAGTTTAATAAAAACAGGGATTTTTTTAGCATTGAAACTTATAGGCAAATCCTGTAGGTTTCAATGTTAAAACAATCCCCGTGTTTATTGGCTTGAAATCATTTTGTTCCAGTTTCTTTTTCCGTTATGGGTCATTTTCGTTCCGTTTTTTGTTTTGCTACTGCTATTCGTATTTTCCGCCGATTGGTATTTTAGGCCTTTTCGTATTTTCGGATGGCCGATATTTGGTTTTTCGGGAACAGGAAAAACCCCAAATACAGTCATTTTCTTCCGTATTTGAATTTGGAACAAAACGAAATGCACATGTCTAAGTGTCCCTGCCTCTCCTTCTTCTGTGTCATTGACCCCTTGCCCTGCCATGTCACCATTTGCCATAGAACTAGACCATGATTTGTTGTGCCTTACTCAGATTCATTAATAGCTTGTCTGTGTGTTTCCACCCCCCCCCCAAGATATTATGACATGTGACATAAAGTGATCTTACCTTGTGGCCATGAAGAGGGACTGTAACACGCTGTTCATGAAACAGGTGTTCCCCAGGTTCATGAGTCCCGAATTGGGAGCTCTTGGTGTTGGGATCTGCTGGGGTTCAGAGTTCACCGAAGCGCTGAGTCGAGATGAGATGGCACTTGGTGCCAAGGCGGGAAGTAGCTCCTCGTCTGATGTAACGATCTCCTCCTATAGAAAACAGGAAAAATCAGAAATCCATTGAAATGACCCAAGATTACAGTGGGCCACATTACGATCTATGTGCTAATGTTAACCTGCGTGAGCATTAACGTCAGCCGCGGTGTTTACCGCATATTACTATCCAAACGCAAACGGGTTAAGTAACCTGTTAGCGTTTGGTATCTTGTGCTTTTCAGCGCGAGGTTACTGTTCTTTGCGCTCCCCATGTTAAGTATAGGGTGCACAAAGTCCCAGCGCTGATTAACGTCCGGCTCTGGTAAACCGGAGTAGAATAATAACCATAACACACGACTTACCTTGCTATCGGTGACTGAAGATTCGAAGTTGACAGTTACCAGGTCACGGTTTTCCACGGTGGAGGCGACACTGCTGTTCTGGTCGTCACTTTCCACGGTGGAGGTGGCGCTGATGTTCTGGTCGTCACTTTCCATGGTGGAGTAGACACTGCTGTTCTGGTCGTCACTTTCCACGGTGGAGGTGGCGCTGCTGTTCTGGTCGTCACTTTCCATGGTGGAGTCGACACTGCTTTTCTGGTCGTCACTTTCCACGGTGGAGGTGGCGCTGATGTTCTGGTCGTCACTTTCCACGGTGGAGTCGACACTGCTGTTCGGGTCGTCACTTTCCACGGTGGAGTTAACACCGTTTTCCAGGTATTCGTCGTCCTGTGCGGAGCTGAAGTGGATGTCGAGGTCGCTGCGCAGATAGTATGTGCCCTTCTTGCTCGTGAAACAGTTTTTAAGGTTGAATTTCTTAAAAGGTCTGATGCACGAGAAGAGGCAGCAGCTTCCATCTTTCCACTCCGAGCTGTCCGCTGTTTCTGCAGGCTTTGAGATGTTGGGTCCTGCAGAAGTCTTCCCGAAAAGTCGGGGGAAAAATCTTTGAAAAGGCATGATGCTATTCCAATGAATAAAGAATCGCGAGCGTTGTGTCCTATACTGAAAACAGCCAAGGCACGAGTGTGGGAAGTTACACTGAACCTCTGATTCATAGCATGAGACCTGTGATATCACAATGCATCTATGACATCACACCAGCTCACCTGTGCAGTTTATCGCTGCCTAACAATGTTGCTATGGAGAATAGAAATAAAAACAATCTCTGCACAGTCAATGGGGATATAAGGGTGGCAGTTGGTGACAGTTGATGAGGGTCTCGCTGTATATATCCACATACGGTTGTCCCGGACCCAGACAATACATTGTTACACAAATTATAGCCGTTCCTCATGTGAAATAGTGACATGCTGTAATGTTGTCAGATCGGGTGTAAAGTAAAGGCATCTCGGTTATTGTTTCTCTTATTTTCTCTTTTTCTTTATTTCTTTGTAATTATGTTGTTTGTTTAAAATATATAAAGATGATAAAAATCCCCCGCTCTCATTGGACGATGTGCAGTGGGTATAAAGTCGTGCGGTTTTTACACGTCGTGCTTTATATTAGAAATTATCCACCTATCACAGATCACATTTTATATGTTTATCGATGGATTATAAATATTATTCCTCCCAGCACTAGGGGGTATGAGATCAGCAGGGGCGGAGTCCATATTGGGGTGTGCCAGTAACACGACTTGCTCCAACGCCCCAAAAGGCGAGTCCATATTAATTACTACGGGGGCTATTGAGTAATCACAGATTTCTTGTTGTAACCGCGACATACTTCAGCGTTTCAAAGAGAAATTCCATTGACAGCAGGAGAAGCTTCATCAGTGAATCTCCTCCTGCCGCTGCCGGGATTTCCCTTCTGTGAAGATTCTGGTGAATTTGGTAACAAGATAAAATGTACATTTCTGGTAAAAAAACAATAAATCGAGATCTAACACGAATGCTGATTTATAAAACATTGTGTATCAGTGCTGCACGTTTAGGGTCTATTCACGAAGCACTGATATTGAATTCCGGCTCACAGGAGCTTACAATCTAGAGGAGCAGAGGGCCCGGCTCACAGGAGCTTACAATCTAGAGGAGTAGAGGGTCCGGCTCACAGGAGCTTACAATCTAGAGCAGCAGAGGGCCTGGTACACAGGAGCTTACAATCTAGAAGAGCAGAGGGCCTGGTACACAGGAGCTTACAATCTAGAGGAGCAGAGGGCCTGGCTCACAGGAGCTTACAATTTATGAGCAGAGGGCTCAAATTGCACCATTAACCGCCAAATTGCACGTAAATTGGCCTCGTCGAATTCCACCAAACTGATCAATAAAGAAAGTCTTTAAAACAATAAAATAAATAAATAATATAAAGTATTTTAAGAAATAAAAATGTTTTTGGAAAAATAATAAATGGTCTTAAAAAAACATATTCAATAAAATATTCCGTTATTTACATTAAAACCTGTTGGATTCGCCTGTTAATTTCCCCCAACTTTCGGTGCAATTCGTTGTTCTGTGAATAGCAAATGCTACCGGATTGTGTGAAATGCAGGATATTTTGCTGTCAGTTTCCCTGTATTTGGTGAATTGACAGCTTTGTGAACAGATTCATTAATTGCATTGAAATTGCAGATATGGAGGGTTATTCAGAAAGCCCCGAAATTCTGTGAAATTTCGCTGCTTTCTCATTTGGCGCATTTCCGTGTTTCTTGGCGACTCCAGTTTGCCGACCCTGCAGTGAATACAGTATTCACCAGAGTTCCTGAAGTGCATCGTAAGGGAGCCGCCGAACTGACCGCCAGATGTCGCCAAACTGCTGAAAGAAAAAAAAACTCTGATATTCTTTAAAAGGCAATAAAGTAAAAACAATAAAAATGCATGAAAATGTGTGGAATAATAAAAAGGTCCTATAAAAAGTAATAAAACTCTCCGTTACAGAACTGAAAAAAAATTGCCTTTAAAAAAGGAAGATCAAAAATTTTACCAAAAAAACAAATTAAATGACTTTTTACTGAAAATAAAAACCATAAACGGTTGAATAAAAATAACAGAAATGCAACGATTTCTTTTTTCCATTGAATCCTGAGGGATTCTCCTGTTTAAACCCGTCGAACGGAATCACCGAAAATCTGGGCATTTCACTCAGCGCTCTGTGAATAGATTAACCATTACTTCCCTATGAGGAATTTTACTGCTGCCGAATTGCGTCGATCTGCCACAAACTGCACCGTATTTCACTGTCATTTCGCCAGTATTTGGTGAACTGTCTGTTTTCTGAATAGACGAACTGCCATGAAATTCCACCAAACGGGGAAATTCACTTTTTGGTGCAATTCGGTGGCAAGTTCGGTGCTCTTTGATTAACTCCTATGGTGAAATTAACTGTTCGGTGCAATTCGGTGACTCTTGCGCACGTGTTGGCCGTCAGAAATGGAGGGATTTTGGTGATATTGCGGAGGTGATTGCGGCAAGATGAGGAGAGTGATTGGATGTAGGGGCTGAAGGAAAGACTGGAGTCGAGCGTCTCTCCGAGGCAACGGACTTGTGCAGAAGGAAAGATAGTGACACCGTCAAGTTCTGCGGTACCAGCTCCAACTCCTATATCCAGGCTTGCCTCTGCTTCCACGGTACCAGCTCCAGATTCTGCATCCAGGCTTACTCCACGACCACGGTACCAGCTCCAGATCCACAACCCATGCTTGTCTTAAAGGCCACAGCCCACGTTACCTTCTTCTACAACCCTTCGTTCTGGACTTTGTTTGTATCACTTCTAAACCCTAAGACACTTACTCGCAATCCTCCGTTCTGGACTTTGTACTAACCAAGAATACCTTTTAACTAATAGTCTTTTGTTCTGGACTTATATTTCATTTCATCTCAGTAAATATTTAATTGCTTATAAACACCTCCTGGTCTCCTTCTTGGACGGCTTGCCATTGGGTTCCATACGCACAACATTATACAGGGGTCACAGCCCCTGCCCTTACAGAATAACCTGCTTCATCATGGAACCCACAAGCCCGAACCTAATCCCTGCTGTACTTACAGAACAGATGGCAGCATTAACCAAGGTGGTACAGAATTTACAGACCGGCCAAGAAGCCTTACTCCACAAGGAAAGAAGCCGTGCTGAGAGTACCGCATTGCCTCCATCACCGTCCGGCTCTATGACACATCAGGTAGATCCGTTCGCTCCAGAACCCAGAGCCACTATGCCTGAACGGTTTTCCGGTGACCGCACAAAATATCGTACCTTTATCACCGCATGTGAACTCGTGTTTTCCCTTTGTCCACGTACCTACGGATCGGACTCTGTAAAGGTACGGTCAGCCATCTCCTTACTGTCCGGACCTCCTCAGGACTGGGCCTTTCAGCTGCTACGTGAAGGAAGCCCCTTACTGACTTCCTGGGGTTCCTTCGTCCGGGCCATGAACCCTGTCTACGATGATCCTCTGCGGTCTTCTGCTGCATTGGCTACCATCCGAAACCTAAGACAAGGAGGGCGACCAGTGGAGGACTATATTTCTGAGTTCCGTGCGGTGTCAGCCGACACAGGCCTGAATGATGTGGGCCTTAAAGATCACTTTTGTCGTGGTCTCTCTCTGAACAACTTAAAGACGAATTGGCTCGTATTGGAGTACCTGCTTCCTTGGAGGCCTTGATCCTCCAATCTCTGGTCCTGGACCAACGTTTCAGAGAACGACGTCAGGACAGATCCACCAACGCTCCTTTACCGTCTCCTCGAAGACACGAGCCTTCCTCCGTATCCTCTTCACGACCGAACTTTTCTTCCTCAAACCCAGAACCCATGGAGGTCGGCTTAAGAAGAGGTCCGTTGTCTCCCTCCGAAAGCAACAGACGTCGCACCCAGAACCTCTGCCTGTATTGTGGGCAACCAGGTCATCTATTACGTGTCTGCCCTACACGACCACCGCGTCCCTCTGAGGGAGGGAAGAACCATCCTACTGTTACCTCTCTTCAAGGTGTGGTCGGCTCCGCTTCTACTCACCTTGCCATTCCGGTCACCCTACAGTGGGGAGATAGAAGCATCAACGTCAATGCCATTATCGACTCTCGACTCTCGAAGCGTGCGCTAATATTAGGGGGAACTTTAACCTCTCAGAGCGTGCGCTTATATTAGGGGGAACTTTAACCTCTCAGAGCGTGCGCTTATATTAGAGGGAACTTTAACCTCTCAGAGCGTGCGCTTATATTAGGGGAACTTTAACCTCTCAGAGCGTGCGCTTATATTAGGGGAACTTTAACCTCTCAGAGCGCGCGCTTATATTAGAGGGAACTTTAACCTCTCAGAGCGTGCGCTTATATTAGGGGAACTTTAACCTCTCAGAGCGTGCGCTTATATTAGAGGGAACTTTAACCTCTCAGAGCGTGCGCTTATATTAGGGGAACTTTAACCTCTCAGAGCGTGCGCTTATATTAGGGGAACTTTAACCTCTCAGAGCGTGCGCTTATATTAGGGGAACTTTAACCTCTCAGAGCGTGCGCTTATATTAGGGGAACTTTAACCTCTCAGAGCGTGCGCTTATATTAGGGGGAACTTTAACCTCTCGGAGCGTGCGCTTATATTAGAGGGAACTTTAACCTCTCAGAGCGTGCGCTTATATTAGGGGAACTTTAACCTCTCGGAGCGTGCGCTTATATTAGGGGAACTTTAACCTCTCAGAGCGTGCGCTTATATTAGGGGAACTTTAACCTCTCGGAGCGTGCGCTTATATTAGGGGAACTTTAACCTCTCAGAGCGTGCGCTTATATTAGAGGGAACTTTAACCTCTCAGAGCGTGCGCTTATATTAGGGGAACTTTAACCTCTCAGAGCGTGCGCTTGTATTAGGGGAACTTTAACCTCTCAGAGCGTGCGCTTATATTAGGGGAACTTTAACCTCTCAGAGCGCGCACTTATATTAGGGGAACTTTAACCTCTCAGAGCGTGCGCTTATATTAGGGGAACTTTAACCTCTCAGAGCGTGCGCTTATATTAGGGGAACTTTAACCTCTCAGAGCGTGCGCTTATATTAGGGGAACTTTAACCTCTTGGAGCGTGCGCTTATATTAGGGGAACTTTAACCTCTCAGAGCGTGCGCTTATATTAGGGGAACTTTAACCTCTCAGAGCGTGCGCTTATATTAGGGGAACTTTAACCTCTCGGAGCGTGCGCTTATATTAGGGGAACTTTAACCTCTCAGAGCGTGCGCTTATATTAGGGGAACTTTAACCTCTCAGAGCGTGCGCTTATATTAGGGGAACTTTAACCTCTCGGAGCGTGCGCTTATATTAGGGGAACTTTAACCTCTCAGAGCGTGCGCTTATATTAGGGGAACTTTAACCTCTCAGAGCGTGCGCTTATATTAGGGGAACTTTAACCTCTCGGAGCGTGCGCTTATATTAGGGAACTTTAACCTCTCAGAGCGTGCGCTTATATTAGGGGAACTTTAACCTCTCGGAGCGTGCGCTTATATTAGGGGAACTTTAACCTCTCAGAGCGTGCGCTTATATTAGGGGAACTTTAACCTCTCGGAGCGTGCACTTATATTAGAGGGAACTTTAACCTCTCAGAGCGTGCGCTTATATTAGAGGGAACTTTAACCTCTCAGAGCGTGCGCTTATATTAGGGGAACTTTAACCTCTCAGAGCGTGCGCTTATATTAGAGAGAACTTTAACCTCTCAGAGCGTGCGCTTATATTAGAGGGAACTTTAACCTCTCGGAGCGTGCGCTTATATTAGGGGAACTTTAACCTCTTGGAGCGTGCGTTATATTAGAGGGAACTTTAACCTCTCGGAGCGTGCGCTTATATTAGGGGAACTTTAATCTCTCGGAGCGTGCGCTTATATTAGGGGAACTTTAACCTCTCGGAGCGTGCGCTTATATTAGGGGAACTTTAACCTCTCGGAGCGTGCGCTTATATTAGGGGAACTTTAACCTCTTGGTGCGTGCGCTTATATTTGGGGAACTTTAACCCCTTAGTGACCGGGCGGTTTTACACAAATCCGTCCTTTAGTGACCGCTGCTGTTTTTACGTTTCTGCGCTGTTAGTGTTTAGGACAAATTTTCCTCTTACTCGTTTATGCAACCCACACATATTTTACACTGTTTTTCTTGTCATTAAATGGACTTTATAAAGATACCATTTTTTTCATCATTTCATATAATTTACTATAAAAAACATTGTGAAATATGACAAAAAAATTGAAAAAACACCACTTTTTCGAACTTTGACCCCCAAAATTTTATGTATCAACAACCGTCAAAAAAATTTAATTCCCTAGTAGTTTCTAAATTTAGTTCTGAGTTTAGCAATACCCAATGTTTACATATTCCTCGCTTTATTCCTTATTTTATGCAACAATAAGTGCAAGTAGCACTTTGCCATTTCCAAAGAGTTTATTTTCAAAACTAGTGATAGTGACATTGTAACACTGATATCTGTCACTAATTCCTGAATAACCCTCCACATATACATATTTTTTTAAGTACACAAATCAAGGTATTAGGGGAATTTACCTCTTGGAGCGTGCGCTTATATTGGGGAACTTTAACCTCTCAGAGCGTGCGCTTATATTAGGGAACTTTAACCTCTCAGAGCGTGCGCTTATATAGGGGAACTTTAACCTCTCGGAGCGTGCGCTTATATTAGGGGACTTTAAACCTCTCAGAGCGTGCGCTTATATTAGGGGAACTTTAACCTCTCGGAGCGTGCGCTTATATTAGGGGAACTTTAACCTCTCAGAGCGTGCGCTTATATTAAGGGGACTTTAACCTCTCGGAGCGTGCGCTTATATTAGGGGACTTTAACCTCTCAGAGCGTGCGCTTATATTAGGGGAACTTTAACCTCTCGGAGCGTGCACTTATATTAGAGGGAACTTTAACCTCTCAGAGCGTGCGCTTATATTAGAGGGAACTTTAACCTCTCAGAGCGTGCGTTATATTAGGGGAACTTTAACCTCTCGGAGCGTGCACTTATATTAGAGGGAACTTTAACCTCTCAGAGCGTGCGCTTATATTAGAGGGAACTTTAACCTCTCAGAGCGTGCGCTTATATAGGGGAACTTTAACCTCTCGGAGCGTGCACTTATATTAGAGGGAACTTTAACCTCTCAGAGCGTGCGCTTATATTAGAGGGAACTTTAACCTCTCAGAGCGTGCGCTTATATTAGGGGAACTTTAACCTCTCAGAGCGTGCGCTTATATTAGAGAGAACTTTAACCTCTCAGAGCGTGCGCTTATATTAGAGGGAACTTTAACCTCTCGGAGCGTGCGCTTATATTAGGGGAACTTTAACCTCTTGGAGCGTGCGTTATATTAGAGGGAACTTTAACCTCTCGGAGCGTGCGCTTATATTAGGGGAACTTTAACCTCTTGGAGCGTGCGCTTATATTAGGGGAACTTTAACCTCTCGGAGCGTGCGCTTATATTAGGGGAACTTTAATCTCTCGGAGCGTGCGCTTATATTAGGGGAACTTTAACCTCTCGGAGCGTGCGCTTATATTAGGGGAACTTTAACCTCTCGGAGCGTGCGCTTATATTAGGGGAACTTTAACCTCTTGGTGCGTGCGCTTATATTTGGGGAACTTTAACCCCTTAGTGACCGGGCGGTTTTACACAAATCCGTCCTTTAGTGACCGCTGCTGTTTTTACGTTTCTGCGCTGTTAGTGTTTAGGACAAATTTTCCTCTTACTCGTTTATGCAACCCACACATATTTTACACTGTTTTTCTTGTCATTAAATGGACTTTATAAAGATACCATTTTTTTCATCATTTCATATAATTTACTATAAAAAACATTGTGAAATATGACAAAAAAATTGAAAAAACACCACTTTTTCGAACTTTGACCCCCAAAATTTCTTATGTATCAACAACCGTCAAAAAAATTTAATTCCTTAGTAGTTTCTAAATTTAGTTCTGAGTTTAGCAATACCCAATGTTTACATATTCCTCGCTTTATTCCTTATTTTATGCAACAATAAGTGCAAGTAGCACTTTGCCATTTCCAAAGAGTTTATTTTCAAAACTAGTGATAGTGACATTGTAACACTGATATCTGTCACTAATTCCTGAATAACCCTCCACATATACATATTTTTTTAAAGTACACAAATCAAGGTATTAAACTTGGGGTATTTTGACTCTTTCCATGCAAACCATTTTACCACAAATCTATGCCAAAGTTTGAGAAAAAAAAAAGGTTTGGTGATTATTTTTTTTTTAACGCAATTTAAGAATACATGTACTGTGAACTTTAAGGTTTACTGCCAAAAAGCACCCCAAAATATGTTCAGCAACATCTTCTGAGTAAATTGATACCACCCATGTATAGGTATGTCGGGTCATTTGGGGGCTAATAGGCCTTATTTGGGGGGTGCGCATTTCAGTTTTCCAACTTGGAATTTTCACATTTCGTCATCATGCACCCATGTCCTATTTGGGACATATTTGAAGCCGGCCAAAGTAATTTACCCCCATCAAACCATATATTTTTAGAAAGGGCACACCCTAGGGTGCTTCAAAGAGTTGTATTTTAACACTTTCCATGCACTAGCTCTATGTCAAACTTTCAGGTAGTCACTTTTTGTGTTATTTTTTCACACACATTGTACTTTAGGCATTAATTATCAAATCCAGTTATGGGTTACTGCCAAAAAACACCCCAAAATATGTTCAGCAACATCTTCTGAGTAAATTGATACCACCCATGTATAGGTATGTCGGGTCATTTGGGGGCTAATAGGCCTTATTTGGGGGGTGCGCATTTCAGTTTTCCAACTTGGAATTTTCACATTTCATCATCATGCACCCATGTCCTATTTGGGAAATTTTTGAAGCCGGCCAAAGTAATTTACCCCCATCAAACCATATATTTTTAGAAAGGGCACACCCTAGGGTGCTTCAAAGAGTTGTATTTTAACACTTTCCATGCACTAGCTCAAATGTCAAACTTTCAGGTAATCACTTTTTGTGTTATTTTTTCACACACATTGTACTTTAGGCATGAATTGTCAAATCCAGTTATGGGTTACTGCCAAAAAGCACCCCAAAATATGTTCAGCAACATCTTCTGAGTAAATTGATACCACCCATGTATAGGTATGTCGGGTCATTTGGGGGCTAATAGGCCTTATTTGGGGGGTGCGCATTTCAGTTTTCCAACTTGGAATTTTCACATTTCGTCATCATGCACCCATGTCCTATTTGGGACATTTTTGAAGCCGGCCAAAGTAATTTACCCCCATCAAACCATATATTTTTAGAAAGGGCACACCCTAGGGTGCTTCAAAGAGTTGTATTTTAACACTTTCCATGCACTAGCTCTATGTCAAACTTTCAGGTAGTCACTTTTTGTGTTATTTTTTCACACACATTGTACTTTAGGCATGAATTGTCAAATCCAGTTATGGGTTACTGCCAAAAAACACCCCAAAATATGTTCAGCAACATCTTCTGAGTAAATTGATACCACCCATATATAGATTTGTTCTGTTGTTTTTGGGGTGCTACGCCAATCTTTTGACATGTGCTTGTCAATTTTCTAATTTGACATACAGTATCTTCTTTGCTTATCTTCTTTTTAGGGGCCTTTTTACATACCCCAATTTTATTAACGTGCATATATTTGGTAAGCTAACACCCCAAAGTATTGTAAATGGAGTGTTTTTATGCCATGGATGCAACCGTTTGCTCCAAACAAATTGGATACTGTTTGGTGGTCATTTTTCATTTTCACACTCACATTAGATTTGGACTGTGATTTAGGAGACACTGTTGTTTGTTACTGCATGAAAACTCTCCAGGTTGTTTTCTGCAAGGTCTCCTGAGTACACCCATGCCCCCCATGCATAGGTTTGCCAGGATTTTGGGAAGGTTCAAATACAATTTTTATGACTTTGTCATTGGAGTTGAAATTGAGATTATTTCTTCAGCTAGGCCTATCTTTGGTTTTGGGTCTACCGCATACCCCAGTTTGAATTATTGCCAGAAAATTGTTTATATTTGTTATGTTGACACCCCAAGGTATTGCATATGGAGTGCTTTGATGCCATGGATGCAACGGTTTTAGCCCAAAACATTTGAGAAGGTGTGTGGCGGTAATTTTTCAATTTTCAGATTTTTACGCCCACAGTAGTTTTGGACTGTGATTTAGGAGACACTGTTTGTTACTGCATGAAAACTCTCCAGGTTGTTTTCTGCAATGTCTCCTGAGTACACCCATTCCCCCCATGCATAGGTGTGCAAAGATTTTGGAAAAATACAGCACCAATTGTAGAACATAAAAATGTACGAATAAAATGTAAAAGTCTGGTGCAGTAAAAGAAAAAAAAACTAAACTGAACTAACTAACTGGAGTGTGAGAAAAAATAGAAAGGAAAAAAAAAAATCACAGATCACGCACAGTGTGATATAGCTTGAAACAGTCCCCAAGACACAGACCGGGTTGTCCAGGGCATTCTGGGCAGTAAAAGATTGTGTGTCTCCTCTGCCCCCTCTTGAAACACACCCTGCATCTTTTTTGGGGTTTCTGTTTGCCCTCAGTAGGGGGGATTTTATAAATAAAATGTGTAGCCCCAACTCTGTCCCCCATCATCGCCCGGGGAGCATGTGCATCCTGGTACAAAAACCCCGAAATGACCTGGAGCTGAAACTGTAAAAAGGACAGCGTCACTCCGGGGTTTGCCTTTTTGCAGAGCAAAAAGGCATTGTGGGTTGCAATTTGCATCAGGTAAATTGCAACCTTTTTGTACCAGGCCCTTGACTTCCGCATAATCTGGTAGGGCTGGAGCAGCTGATCTGCTAGATCAACCCCACCCATATGCCGGTTATAGTCTTTGATGCACACTGGCTTCCTGATGCGCTCAGCTCTGCCACGTACAGAGACCTCCACAGACCTCTCAGTGTGGATGGTGGATAGAAGGTGTTCTGCCCTCACAGTGTGTCTGAGGCACAAAGCTTGGCAGACAGCTAACATAATAAAAATCTGGAAGCAGGATTGAAGAAAAGTCTTTACTGAACTTTATTTGTATCTTTACTTTTCAGATCTTTAAACTTTGTAAAACTGTGGAAAATACGGAATTATGGCAATATATTAGTCTAGGAATGCAAATCTACACAAATAAGTGACAGGCATGCTACCTAGATGTAAATTACTGGCTAACAGAAGTTTAACTTAATGTGAAGACAATCAAACACTACTAAACTAATCTAACAGTGCTTTGAGTTGCTAAAAATATATACATAACTAAAAACATGAAGGTTCTACTTACAGACTTATAAGCAGAAGGCCTGTGTAACAGAACTGTGGAGCTTGCTTTCTCCTTGACTCACTGGTAGCTATGCTGGTTGAATCTGGCTCTACCAGGAAGTAACTGTACTGCATGGCATCAGTAATGGCCGCTCAATTAAAGAAACAGTACTCTAATAAACTAAATGCTTAGAAATTTGTGAGTGACAGAACACTCCCCACTTTGGATAATAACATTATGCAACTATGTATCCTTTTTGAGAAGTAAGACAACTTCAGAAACAGGCCTAAAATAAACTTTTGGAGTACCTTCCTTCATGACTTTAATTTCTACCTTTCTAACTTTGTTGTCAACACTAGGTACAACTTTGATAATAAGTCCAACAGGCCATTCATTTCTATGAACTTGAGTGTCTTTCAGTAAGACAACGTCTCCGACTTGTAAGTTAGGCTTGTCAGCTTGCCATTTCCTGCGTGGCTGGAGCGTCACTAAATATTCCTGTCTCCATCGTCTCCAGAATGTGTCTGCAAGACTCTGCACTTGCTTCCACTGCTTGGTATGAAGATCTTTCAGTTCAAAATCTCCAGGAGGTGCCGTTGTTGTTTTGACTTTCAGAGTCAGAAGCATCGCGGGTGTCAATACTTCTGGCATTTCAGGATCTGTGGATACTGGAACTAAAGGTCGAGCGTTCATGATGGCCATGACTTCAGCCATGAGTGTGTGGTCAGGACTTCATGTGTAAGACGTGTAGAGGTAGCTTTTAGAAGCAAGGCATCTAGAATACGACGAGCGACTCCGATCATCCTTTCCCAAGCTCCTCCCATATGTGATGCATGCGGAGGATTAAAGGTCCAAATACATCCTTGTTCTTGAAGGTAAGTATCCATCTCAGAGCCTTCCGTGTTAATCTTCAGTTCCTTGCAAGCTCCTACAAAGTTCGTACCACAGTCAGAGCGAAGTTGCTTTACGGGTCCTCGGATAGAAATAAATCTTCTCAGGGCATTGATGAAGCTTGACGTAGACAAGGACTCAATCACTTCTATGTGTGCTGCTCTAGTGCTCATACAAGAAAACAGAACGGCCCAACGCTTACTCCCTGTGCTGTGTCCTCTGGTCCGACGAAAGGAGACGTTCCAAGGACCAAAGACATCTAATCCAACATGCGTGAATGGTGGTTCCGAAGTAAGTCTATCTATGGGTAAGTCTGACATCTTTTGTTCTTCAAGTTTTCCTCAAATTTTTCTACAAATTACACATTTATGAATTACATTGGAGATTAGTCGTTTACCTCCTATAATCCAGAATCCAGATGATCGGACTGCTCCTTCAGTGAAGTGGCGTCCCTGATGACCAATTTGTTCATGATAATGTCTTATCAATAGCAACGAAAGGTGATGGTTCTTGGGTATGATGTAGGGATGTTTCTCCTCAATAGTTATGTCACTTGCTGACATACGACCTCCAATTTTCATGACTCCGTTTTCATCCAAGATAGGGTTCAGTTTTCTAAGTGAACTATGTTTGGGGAGCTCTTCTCTTTTAGTAAGACACTTGATGTCTTCTTTGAAAACTTCTTGTTGTACACATCTGATAATGTTGATTTTAGCTTGTACGAGATGATTGTCATCACACTTGTCATGTTTGTAGCTCTGCAGAAAGATTTGGCTAAAGTAATAAGTTTTGCTACTGCTCGAGTAAGTGACTTCCAACTTGAGAATCTTTCAAACCTGTACGTGCCTAGACTACCTCCGGTAGATTTAGTAATTAACGCTGTGACTTGTGGTCGTATTTCCTTGTCATCATCTGGTTCTATAAGTTCAAAGGTCTCTGACTGAGCACTCTCTCCTTTCTCTCTCCTGTTTAGAAAGGGTGGACCTGAGAACCAGTTAGTGTGTTGTAGGGCAGATGCTGTTATAGGTCTAGTCCCGTGGTCAGCTGGATTTTTATCTGTACTGATGTAATGCCACTGTTCTGGATGGGTGGACTTCCTAATGCGGGTCACTCTGTTCAGAGTGCATTGCATGGAAAGGAGACGCTTCATTGCTTGTCTTCTGTTATTCGGGAGGTGACATCGTGGTAAACGGAAAGGTAAAGGAGCTACCCAGTTGTTTGATTCATCTATGAAGACTTCTTTGCTCATGATCTCAAGGAAGAGGTTATCTTCCACAGATAATGCTTGTTTGTCATCACTTTGTGTTCTTTCGAACACCTTGCACCCTAATCTATCTGTATCTTCTGTTGAAGCTGTAGTCGCCATGTAGACCTGATGCTTCTGGTGTTGCTTCGAGAGGACTAGTCTCTCTTTGATTTGCATGTTGTTTGTACAAGGGCTCAAACATGACGTGCGTCCATTTTGCAACAGGTTCGTTTTGTAGACATTCACTTTTGTTGGCTTGTGAACTCCGTCCAGACACACGTCACCAATGATAACCCATCCAAGGTCGAGACGTTGCGCAAATGGTGCGTTGTGTAGCCCATTGTACTGTTCCCTAACCTTGTGTACTCTCAGTATGTCTCTTCCAAGTAGGAGGAGGATTGCAGAGTCTGGGTCAAGTATTGGTATCTTTTCTGCTATTTGTCTCAGATGAGGATGTCGACGTGCAATTTCGGGCGTGGGGATCTCTGATCTATCATCTGGTATCGTATCGCATTCTATGAGAGTTGGGAGGGACAACTGTGTTTTTCCATCTATTGACTCGATGATATAGTTGGTTGCTCTTCTCCCTGATGTCTCTATAATACCTGAGCAAGTCTTCAAGGTATATGAAACCGGATTTCCACTATCGTTGAAGATGTTGAAAACTCTGTTCTGGCCAAAGACCTGTTGCTCTGCTCATCTAATACTGCATACATTCTCACAGTTTTCTCTCTGTGACCTTCAGGATATACTTTTACTAAACATATCTTTGAGCATGATCTAGGACTAAATGTCTTTGTGCAGATCTCTGTACACGTTGACGTTATTGCTGGTGCTACGTCCTCTTTTTGCTCCCCACCATGATCTTCTTGGGTGGTTACGTTCTCCTCTGCCCATGGTGCTGGGCCTGGATGCATTGCAGAAAGATGCTTGTCACTGTGGCATTCTCTGCATTGTATTGCTGTCCTACAATCTTTTGCGAGATGTTGAGTTGAAGCACAGCATCTGAAGCAGATGTAATGGTCTTTAAGATAGGACTTACGTTCTTCGATTGTCTTGATCCTGAAACCGCGACATTTTTTCAGAGGATGAGGTTTGTTGTGTATCGGACACTGATCGTCTGGATCTTCAATTTTCTTTTCTGCGATTCTATTGTTGACGTATTCAGACTCAGGTGGTACTTCTGTCTTCCGTACAGACACCGTTGTCCTTGATTCCCTGTTCGGCTGCAGTGATTCTGTTCTGCTATAGTTTGGGTTTCCCAGGTTCAAAAAGGCAAAGCTTGGGTCATTGCGGGTTTTCGCTTGATCGTTATGAACTTAGTGAAGAAGGAGAAAGGTGGAAATGCCACTTGATAGCATTCTTTGTATTTTGACGCTGCTGTAACCCATCTTTCTTGCAAGTTGTAAGGAAGCTTCACTATTATAGGATTGACCCCACGTGCAGTGTCTAGATATGAGAGACCTGGTAGGTGTCCACCATTTTTTGCTGATTCCATCTCCAGGAGTATGTCTCCAAGCTCTCTTAACTTCTGATTGTCTTTGTTTGTTACTTTTGGGAAATTTTCAATTTTCTTCAGGAGTGCATCTTCAATTACTTCTGGTGATCCATAACCTTCCTCCAATCTCTGCCACACCATAGCGAGTCCTGTTGTTGCGTTGTGAGCGTGTACGGACCTAATTCTTTTGGCTTGTTCGGAAGATTCTGGTCCGAGCCATTTAGAGAGTAGATCTAGTTTTTCTCTGTCTGTCATGTTTAAGTCTTGGGTGCTGCTAAGGAAAGATGACTTCCAGGCCCAATAATTTTCAGGACGGTCGTCAAACTTCAGGAGACCGGAACTCACCATTTCCCGGCGTATCAGGTACTTCGTTACATCTGAAATTCCAGCTGCCTCAGGTGAACGTACTCTGGGAACAGACCCGGGCTTGGCTGTGGCTGATAGGACGGTGGGGTTGTTAGGTCAGGCTTGATCTGGTTATATGGTGTGTTTTCCTCATTGTAAATAACTCTCCTATAGCCCGCATTGGTGTGTGCCTGGGTAGGAATCGTGTCGTTATTGATTTGATGTCTGGAAGAGCTGGCTAACTGGTCTTTGGGTTCGTAAACATTTGGCTTGTCGTGTTGGAACTCTGTTTTGGCTTTGCAGACTTTAGGTGATTCTAGGTAGCCGTCTGCTAGAGGGGCTTTTGATAGTTTTAATGCATTGTCAGTTTGTTGATCGGTGTACACGGTTGTGTGTAACTGAACATACTCCCTGGTACGATGAATTGCACTGAGAGGTGTCACCTGTTCTTCTATGACAGGGAATGTTTCTTGATACTCTTCTTCTGCCGCATTCATGAGAACTTCAGCTTCTGCTACTGCTTTCATGA
The DNA here is from genome assembly GCA_009667805.1 of Leptobrachium leishanense. Classification (NCBI taxonomy): domain Eukaryota; kingdom Metazoa; phylum Chordata; class Amphibia; order Anura; family Megophryidae; genus Leptobrachium; species Leptobrachium leishanense. The sequence continues at coordinate 20,534 of RXON01002241.1, forward strand.
GAACTTCAGCTTCTGCTACTGCTGCTGAAGCTGCTTTCTCGTGTTGAAGAATATGTAGAGATGCTTTTACCTCTGCTTTTCTTCTAGTAGTTTCAGCTTCATTCTTATGCTGTTCTTCCTCTATGTAGCCCTGTTCTCTTATCATTTCAGCTTCGCGTATTGCATAGGCAGCCATTGCATATGCTTTTTCTGCTTTTGCACGTGCCTTGATGGCAGCAGCACTCGCCGTCGACAGGTTGGAGCAGATTGAGTGTCTTGAACTAGTGTGTTTGGACCTGGCAGTTTTAGCACTAGCTGATGTCAGATCTGATTTACTAGAGACTGTGGAGCTTGTGCACCGTGACCTGGTCTTTGGTGTGCTGAGTGTGCTTTGCTCTGCATCTGAAAGCTGAGGAATGGCTGGAGTAGCATGCTGTTCTGTGTGCTGCATGGTGAGACAGATTACTACTTTGCAGGATGCTTGAGGAAGTTAGAGATAGATGTGTAGAAAGAATCCACTTTTCTTTTGATTAGGTCTGCTGCGTATAAAGTCTTTTTACTGTTCTGCCCTCACAGTGTGTCTGAGGCACAAAGCTTGGCAGACAGCTAACATAATAAAAATCTGGAAGCAGGATTGAAGAAAAGTCTTTACTGAACTTTATTTGTATCTTTACTTTTCAGATCTTTAAACTTTGTAAAACTGTGGAAAATACGGAATTATGGCAATATATTAGTCTAGGAATGCAAATCTACACAAATAAGTGACAGGCATGCTACCTAGATGTAAATTACTGGCTAACAGAAGTTTAACTTAATGTGAAGACAATCAAACACTACTAAACTAATCTAACAGTGCTTTGAGTTGCTAAAAATATATACATAACTAAAAACATGAAGGTTCTACTTACAGACTTATAAGCAGAAGGCCTGTGTAACAGAACTGTGGAGCTTGCTTTCTCCTTGACTCACTGGTAGCTATGCTGGTTGAATCTGGCTCTACCAGGAAGTAACTGTACTGCATGGCATCAGTAATGGCCGCTCAATTAAAGAAACAGTACTCTAATAAACTAAATGCTTAGAAATTTGTGAGTGACAGAACAGAAGGTATACATCCTTCTTGTCTCTGTACTTGACCGCCAACAGCTCCTCTTGGCGCAGAGCTGAGGTCTCCCCCCTTTTTAGCCGGGTGCGGACAAGCTGTGCTGGGAAACCTACGCGGTTCTTGCGAACAGTACCGCATGCTGCTGTATCAAAACAATACAGCAGCTTGAACAAAGGGACACTCGTATAAAAATTATCAAGATACAAGTGGTACCCTTTGTTCATCAGGGGAAAAAGTAGGTCCCACACAATCTTGCCACTGGTTCCCATGTGTTCTGGGCAACCTGGAGGGTCAAGGCTACTATCCTTTCCCTCGTACACCCGGAAGGCCTGAGTATACCCACTCTCGCTGTCACAGAGCTTATACACCTTCACTCTATACCTGGAGCGTTTGGAAGGAATATACTGCTTGAATCCCAGCCTTCCCTTTGTATTTCATTAGGGATTCATCCACGCAGATATTCCTTCCAGGTGTATAAGCCTCTGCAAACCTGGCGGCGAAGTGGGTAATCAGGGGGCGGATTTTATACAGCCTGTCAAACTGGGGATGCTCTCTAGGGGGGCACAGGCTGTTGTCACTGAAGTGCATGAAATGCAAAATGTTTTCATACCTTCTATGTGACATTGATTGGGGGTAAATGGGGGTAGAGCAGATGGGGCTACTGCTCCAGTAGGAGCGAATTGAGGGCTTCTTTATGATGCCCATCAGCATAGTAAGTGCCCAGAATTTCAGAAATTCTGGCACATCTAGCGGGGTCCATTGCTGCCTTGCCAAGTAGGAGTCTGGCTTCGCAGCACAATGCTGATGGGCATACAGATTTGATTGGGCCACGATGTGGCCCAACAAATCATCTCCCATAAACACCTGCAAAAACTGTGTGGCGGTAAATCCTGCAACATCAATATTGATGCCAGGATTTGCCGTGAAAGGAGGGATATCTGGCCTCTGGCGATGAGGCACTACCCACTCCTCAGCTGGAGCTGTGCGTCTCCTGCTGGCAGGTGGTGACCCAGGATCTGCATCAGAAACATCACTAGATACATCAGCCAGCGTAGATGATGTATCTAGCGACGTCTCTGAGCAGTTAGCGGGGTCGAAATCAGGGTCTGAGTCTGACGCAGATGCCTCAGATTCTGACGCCAGGATGGCATATACCTCCTCGGCGCTGTACACCCTCTCAGACATTATATATAATAGATTATAAAATTTTATAATTATTATATATATAAACGGATTATTGGTTCTTAGAAGAACCGTTGGGTTTCACAAGAAAATACAAATAAACACCTAAATCTCTCTAAATCCCTCTAAACCTGCCTCAATTCTTCTAAATCTCCCTAAATTCTCTCTAAATCTGCCTCAATTTTTCTAATCTCACTCAATCTACCTAAAATCTCTAACCTGTCAAATCTGATCTCTCTCTCTCGCTCACCAAAACACAAGTGAGGAGAGGGAGGGAGAATCACAGAGGTCAAAGCCAATATTTACAAAATATTGACCTGACCTGACAAATTAGAAATTTTATTTTGACTTTTTCTAACTTCTGATTGGATGTTGCTAGCCTGCCTCTCTGATGAGGCAGGCTGGGAACATCCCACTCAGCCCCAAGATGACCCTGCCCTTAGAAGGGCAGCGCCATCTTGGCTGTCAGTTTATTTTATTTTATTCATTTTTATTTATTTTTATTTAACTTTTTTTCTTTTTTTTACACTTTTTTTTACTCTGCTGGGTGCCTTGATCCCTCGAGGCACCCAGCAGAGCACCTGATCACTCATGTGATCTTTTTTGTACTGAGTGCCACGATACCTCGTGGCACTCAGTACTTCCTGCCGCTACCGGAAGTGATCAATCGGGGGGGGAGCGATCACTGAGCGGACCGGCGGCAGGTAAGCATATTGCAGGAATGCCTCGATGTCGAGGCATCCCTGCAATATACACAGAGCAGCTGGAAGCGATACCGATCGCTTCCAGCACTCTCTAGAAGTGCCGGGCACCTCTCCGGTAAAACCGGATGTTGATCGCTCCCGGGGAGCGATCACAAGGTGCCCCGGCACTTCTGTCCGCCATTGCACGGATGCCTGGACTCCCAGGCAGCGTGCAATGGCCCTGGAGCTGCTGGAAGCGATTTGATCGCTTCCAGCGCTCTCTACAAGTGCCGGGCACCTCTCCGGTAAAACCGGATGTTGATCGCTCCCGGGGAGCGATCGCAAGGTACCCCGGCACTTGAAACCGCCATTGCATGGATGCCTGGACTCCCAGGCATCCTGCAATGGCGTTTGAGCTGCTGGAAGCGATCCGACCGCTTCCAGCGCTCAAAACACCGCAGGACGTACCATGTACGTCAGCGGGTCTAAAAGAGACCCGCTGCCATGACGTACATGGTACGTCCAAGGTCCCTAAGGGGTTAAGTAAAAGTTCCCTCTCCTGTGCTGGATAAGCATTGTATTCCAAAGTTCTGCACCCTCCACATGCCAATGCAGTAGGATGGTCTATACAGAGAGGGGCATTAACTAATGCAGGAGGATGTTCTATACATTATACAGAGAGGGGTATTAATGCAGGTGGATGTTGTATACATTATACAGAGAGGGGTATTAAAGGAACACTCTAGTCAAAAATCCCCCCCCCCATTTTTTTACAGTAAACTATCCCTATTCTTTTAATAAATAGGTAGGGATCTCTTTTTTTTTTAAATGTAAGACTTACCCTAAAATCCACTTCCTTCCAACGGCGTTTTTTTTTTTATATATATACTCACCTCCCTCCTCTTCCGCTCCTGTCCTTGTTTCTTCCACTTGGCTAATGGTATACGTGAGAAGCGCGCATGCGCGCCTCTCACGTAAGCCAGCCAATCGGCAGGCTTCCTCCCGGCTCCCTCTGCTGAGGATTAGTGTTGCGTGCAAGAGGATGCGAGCAACACTAATCCTCAGGCTGCCGCCAGCAACTACGGCAAGTTGGAGACGTCATCGCGCTGAAAGCGCAATGACGTCTCCTACTCTGAAAAAGTCGGCAGAAGCGGGAGATATGAATCCCGCTCTGCTGACTGACAGCTGGGAGGGCGGAGTAAAGTCCTCCGCCTCTCTCAGCTGTTTTCAGCTTTTTCAGCTGATCGGCTGAGCGGAGGGAGGGGGGGACAGAGGGCGGCATACTCCGGGCATCATGACCACCTAAAAAATCATCTTAGGTGGTCATGTTGCCTAGAGTATCCCTTTAATTAATGCAGGATGATGTTATCTACATTATACAGAGAGGGATATTAATTAATACAGGAGGATGTTCTATACATTATACAGAGAGGGATATTAATTAATACAGGAGGATGTTCTATATATTATACAGAGAGGAGCCTTTTTTAAAGCCCTTTAAATCCAGTGGCTGTGAGTGCTGAGATCGGCTGCTTCTTATATTATCTCTCAGCACAATGTATCAGGCATAGCTGTTACAGTAACTGACTGTAACAGCGCTCAGAGTTTCAGTAAAAGAAGGAAATAATATTGTTCTAACCTCTTATATATCAAGCTATATTTACTAGTTTGACTGAAACTCTGAGCGCTGTGATGAGCAGCAGTCAGTTACTGTAACAGTTTTGCCTGACACATTGTGTTGAGAGTGAGAGATACTGTAATAAGCAGCAATCTCAGCCCTCTGATGAGGAGTCACTACAATAGTAATTGTATCCACTGGTTTTCGGATGAATGAAATTAGTTTTCATACTAAAGAACTGAAAACAAATTTCTTTAGCCTCAATAACAAGATGGGGGAACTAGAGGCAATAGCATACACTAAGCAATACGACATAATAGGAATAACAGAAACGTGGTGGGACGAAACGCATGACTGGGCTGTAAACTTAAACGGTTATACATTGTTTAGAAAGGATAGGAAACATAAGAAAGGGGGTGGAGTGTGTTTATATGTAAATCAGGATTTAATGCCTAATATTACACAACTGGAAAGCGATGAGGGAAATGTGGAATCCTTATGGGTAAATATTTTGTTGGGGAATAAACAGGGAAGTCAACTATTGGTTGGCATATGCTATAAACCACCTAATATAGATAATGATGAGGAAGAACAACTGTTAGAGCAAATTAGGAAGGCTGCAGATCATGGCAGCACTTTAATTATTGGAGATTTTAATTACCCGGACATTAATTGGGATAGTGGGACTAGTAATTCAGCAAAGGGAATCCGGTTTCTGAACATTTTAAATGATACCTTCATGTCACAACTGGTAGAAACACCAACTAGAGAGGATAACTGTCTGGACCTGGTTATAACAAATAATGTGGATCTTTTCTCAAATATTAATGTAAAGGAACAGTTGGGAAACAGTGACCATAATATGGTGACTTTTGAAATAAACTCAAAAAAACACATTCATAAGGGGCAGCTAAAACATATAATTTTAAAAAGGCCAACTTTATTAAAATAAAGGAAGCTCTCAATGTCATTGACTGGCAGAAACTCTTTCACAGAAAAAACACTGAGGATAAGTGGAATGTCTTTAAACTAACACTAGAAAAGTACACGTCTCAATATATTCCACTGGTTAATAAATATAAAAGAAACAGACTGAAACCAATGTGGCTTAGTAGGAAGGTAACTAAGGAAATGAAAAATAAAAAGAAGGCATTTAAAGCTTTTAAATTTGATAAATCTGAGGCATCCTATAAAGCATATAGGGCAGCCAATAAAGCATGTAAAAATGCGATTAGATGGGCTAAACTAGAAAATGAAAAAGAAATAGCCAAAGAGAGCAAGACCAACCCGAAAAGATTCTTTAGGTACATAAATTCTAAAAAACCTAAGAGTGAAAATGTAGGTTCACTAAAATCTGAGTCAGGGTTATTGTTAACTGAAGATCAGGATAAGACAGAAATTTTAAATGATTATTTTTCTTCAGTATTTATCAAAGAGAAACCTATAACAGGAGACATGCAATTCATTAATAAAAACTTACTAATACGAAGTGACTGGTTGACTCAGGACAAGGTTTTGCAGAAATTAAACAATGTGAATGTGAATAAAGCCCCAGGGCCGGATGGAATTCACCCGCGAGTACTGAGGGAGCTATGTGTTGAAATATGTAAACCTCTGTTCTTAATCTTTCAAGATTCTTTTCTTTCAGGAATAGTACCAGAGGATTGGAGAAAAGCTGACGTGGTCCCTATATTTAAGAAAGGTTTAAAATTTGTGCCTGGGAATTATAGACCTGTGAGCTTAACATCTGTGGCTGGGAAAGTATTTGAGGGGTTACTAAGGGATAATATTCAGGAATTTATTGGAAGGTATAATGTTATTGGCAAAAATCAGCATGGTTTCATGAAACACAGATCATGTCAGACTAACCTAATTACGTTCTATGAGGAAGTAAGTAGAAGTATAGATCAGGGGGTCGCAGTGGGTGTGATTTACTTAGATTTTGCCAAAGCTTTCGACACAGTTTCCACACAAAAGGAAAAATTGGTCTAGATGAAAATACTTGTTCTTGGATAGAAAACTGGATAAAAGATAGGGTACAGAGAGTGGTCATAAATGGTACATTTTCAAGATGGACACCAGTGGTAAGCGGTGTCCCTCAGGGGTCTGTTATAGGACCAATACTATTCAATTTATTTATAAATGACCTTGAGATAGACATTGAAAGTCATGTATCAGTGTTTGCAGATGACACAAAACTAGGAAAAGTAATACAATGTGAGCAGGATGTTACTTCGCTGCAGAGGGATTTAGATAAATTGGGGGACTGGGCACTTAAATGGCAGATGAAATTTAATCTAGATAAATGCAAAGTTATGCACTTTGGAGAGAAGACACACAAGTAATTTATACCCTAAATGGTACGGAGTTAGGGAAATCCAAGCTGGAGAAGGATTTGGGAATAATCATAGACTTCAAACTAAGTAACAATGTGCAATGTCAAACAGCAGCCGCCAAGGCAAGCAAAGTATTGGCATGCATTAAAAGGGGAGTTCACTCACGGGATGAAAACATAATTTTGCCTCTGTATAAATCAATGGTCAGGACGCACCTTGAATATGCCGTGTGATTTTGGGCACCGGTCTTAAAAAAGATATTATAGCGTTAGAAAAAGTGCAGAGACTGGCGACTAAATTAATAAGGGGAATGGAAGGGTTAAGTTATGAGGCAAGATTCACAAGCTTAAACCTGTTTAGTTTAGAGAAACGGGGCCTTAGAGGGGATCTGATAACCTTATATAAATATATACGGGGCCATTATCAACCATTGTCTGATAACCTATTCATTAACAGGACTATACATAGGACAAGGGGTCATCCATTTACACTGGAAGAAAGAAAATTTAGCTTAAAGCATAGGAAGGGTTATTTTACGGTGAGAACAATAAAGCTGTGGAATTCTCTGCCTGTTGAGGTGGTTGGGTCAGAGTCTGTACAGACTTTTAAAAAACGACTAGATGACTTCCTGCAGACACAGAATATTAAGGGTTATAATATTTAATATGTGGGTAAAAGCTTCTTGATCCAAGGAGAAATCTGACGCCATCTGGGGGCAAGAAGGAATTTTTTCCCAGTATGTTGCATATTGGCAAGCATTTCAGACTGGGTTTTTTGCCTTCTTTTGGATCAACAGCAGTAGGTTATGTGGGAGAGGCTGAACCCGATGGACGCATGTCTTTTTTCAGCCTATATAACTATATAACTATATAAATAAATTGCATTTTAGGACTAAAGAAATTTTGTGCTGTGCACATTTCTAGTACAGAGTGCGCTGCGTCGGCATAGCGGCATGTGTGCGTGATTAGGAGACGACAGACGCTGCTAATGTCCAGCCTACATAACGTCCAGACGCAAAAAGTGTTTTATTGACGATCCGTAAAAAAAAACACGCAAGAGAATGCGCATCGTTTGACCGCTTTCGCGTCCACCGTAAAAAAAAATACCTCAATGTGTTCGGACACACTTTTTGATGGTCGATGCGAAAAATGCGTTTGTTTGACCCTAGCCTTAAAGCTGTCGAACTGAACCACCGAAAATCCGGGCATTTCGGTGGTGTTCGCTCGGCATTCTCTGACTAGATTAACCATTACTTCTCTACGGGGAATTTCCCTAACGCCGAATACATCGGAACGGAACGCACATGTCTATTTGTCTAGTATTTTTATTGTAGTGCTGGCTGTATTTTAATTTATTACAGCGGCTATTTTCATTTTATTATATTACCGGCTGCGTCTGGTATTTTATTTTAGTACCAGCGGCTATTTTCATTTTATTATATTACCGGCTGCGTCTGGTATTTTATTTTAGTACCAGCGGGTATTTTCATTTTATTATATTACCGGCTGCGTCTGGTATTTTATTTTAGTACCAGCGGGTATTTTCATTTTATTATATTACCGGCTGCATCTGGTATTTTATTTTAGTACCAGCGGGTATTTTCATTTTATTATATTACCGGCTGCGTCTGGTATTTTATTTTAGTACCAGCGGGTATTTTCATTTTATTATATTACCGGCTGCGTCTGGTATTTTATTTTAGTACCAGCGGGTATTTTCATTTTATTATATTACCGGCTGCGTCTGGTATTTTATTTTAGTACCAGCGGGTATTTTCATTTTATTATATTACCGGCTGCGTCTGGTATTTTATTTTAGTACCAGCGGGTATTTTCATTTTATTATATTACCGGCTGCATCTGGTATTTTATTTTAGTACCAGCGGGTATTTTCATTTTATTATATTACCGGCTGCGTCTGGTATTTTAATTTAGTACCAGCGGGTATTTTCATTTTATTATATTACCGGCTGCATCTGGTATTTTATTTTAGTACCAGCGGGTATTTTCATTTTATTATATTACCGGCTGCGTCTGGTATTTTATTTTAGTACCAGCAGGTATTTTCATTTTATTATATTACCGGCTGCGTCTGGTATTTTATTTTAGTACCAGCGGGTATTTTCATTTTATTATATTACCGGCTGCGTCTGGTATTTTATTTTAGTACCAGCAGGTATTTTCATTTTATTATATTACCGGCTGCATCTGGTATTTTATTTTAGTAACGCAGCGGGTATTTTCATTTTATTAATATTACCGGCTGCATCTGGTATTTTATTTTAGTACCAGCAGGTATTTTCATTTTATTATATTACCCGGCTGCGTCTGGTATTTTATTTTAGTACCAGCGGGTATTTTCATTTTTATTATTTACCTGGCTGCGTCTGGTATTTTATTTTAGTACCAGCGGGTATTTTCATTTTATTATATTACCGGGCTGCGTCTGGTATTTTATTTTAGTACCAGCGGGTATTTTCATTTATTATATTACCGGCTGCGTCTGGTAATTTTATTTTAGTACCAGCGGGTATTTCATTTTATTATATTATCCGGCTGCGTCTGGTATTTTATTTTAGTACCGAGCGGGTATTTCTCATTTTATTATATTACGCTGCCGGCTGGCTGCTGTCCTTGATACTGAAATATATTTCAGCAGTGAAGACGGGGGGGATTACGTATTTTATTGTTTTTAACCCTAATCTAATTAATCTGTTTCACATTCCGATAACTGATGCAATAAAAAAGTAAAAACAAATGGACCCGAAAAACAAAATACATGCCGTCCGAACGAAATGATCCGAAATAAAACAGTTTTTTTGCCGTGCACATGTCTATTCTTTATACCCCAACCAGACAACACGACCCTCCAAGTATAAGATATCTGCAAGGGGGAATTCAGCCATAAAGACCTGGGCCTAGAGCAGCTGATTGGAGAGGCTGCACTTTACTCTCATATCCTTTATTTTACAGGTTGAATGAATTCAGGGTGTGTGGGTGTGTTTTTAGGGGATCCTCCATATATTCAGGGTGTGTGGGTGTCTTTATAGGGGCTCCTCCATACGGTATATTCAGGGTCTGTTTTTAGGGGCTCCTCCATATATTCAGGGTGTGTGGGTGTCTTTTTAGGAGCTCCTCCATGTATTCAGGGTGTGTTTTTAGGGGTTACTCCATATATTCAGGTTGTGCCGGTGTCTTTTTAGGAGCTCCTCCATATATTCAGGGAGTGTGGGTGTCTTTTTAGGAGCTCTTCCATATATTCAGCTGAGGGAGTTTTTATAGGAGCTCCTCCATATATTCAGGGTGTGTGGGTGTCTTTTTAGGAGCTCCTCCATATATTCAGGGTGTGTGGGTGTCTTTTTAGGAGCTCCTCCATATATTCAGGGTGTGCGGGTGTCTTTTTAGGAGCTCTTCCATATATTCAGGGTGTGTGGGTGTCTTTTTAGGAGCGCCTCCATATATTCAGGGTGTGCGGGTGTCTTTTTAGGAGCTCCTCCATATATTCAGGGTGTGCGGGTGTCTTTTTAGGAGCTCCTCCATATATTGAGGGTGTGTGGGTGTCTTTTTAGGAGCTCTTCCATATATTCAGGGTGTGCGGGTGTCTTTTTAGGGGCTCCTCCTTATATTCAGGGTGTGTGGGTGTCTTTTTAGGGGTTCCTCCATATATTCAGGGTGTATGAGTATATTTTTAGGGGCTCCTCTATATATTCAGGGTGTATGAGTATATTTTTAGGGGATCCTCCATATATTCAGGGTGTGTGAGTATATTTTTAAGGGCTCCTCTACATATTCAGGGTGTATGAGTATATTTTTAGGGGTTCCTCCATATATTCAGGGTGTATGAGTATATTTTTAGGGGATCCTCTATATATTCAGGGTGTGCGGGTGTCTTTTTGGGGCTCCTCTATATATTCAGGGTGTATGAGTATATTTTTAGGGGATCCTCTATATATTCAGGGTGTATGAGTATATTTTTAGGGGATCCTCTATATATTCAGGGTGTTTGAGTATATTTTTAGGGGATCCTCTATATATTCAGGGTGTATGAGTATATTTTATGGGGCTCCTCTATATATTCAGGGTGTGCGGGTGTCTTTTTGGGGCTCCTCTATATATTCAGGGTGTATGAGTATATTTTTAGGGGATCCTCTATATATTCAGGGTGTATGAGTATATTTTTAGGGGATCCTCTATATATTCAGGGTGTTTGAGTATATTTTTAGGGGATCCTCTATATATTCAGGGTGTATGAGTATATTTTTAGGGGATCCTCTATATATTCAGGGTGTATGAGTATATTTTTAGGGGATCCTCTATATATTCAGGGTGTATGAGTATATTTTTAGGGGATCCTCTATATATTCAGGGTGTATGAGTATATTTTTACGGGCTCCTCTATATATTCAGGGTTTATGAGTATATTTTTAGGGGTTCCTCTATATGTTCAGGGTGTATGAGTATATTTTTAGGGGAACATCTATATATTCAGGGTGTATGAGTATATTTTATGGGGCTCCTCTATATATTCAGGGTGTATGAGTATATTTTTAGGGGATCCTCTATATATTCAGGGTGTGTGAGTATATTTTTAGGGGCTCCTCTATATATTCAGGGTGTGTGAGTATATTTTTAGGGTCTCCTCTATATATTCAGGGTGTGTGAGTATATTTTTAGGGGATCCTCTATATATTCAGGGTGTATGAGTATATTTTTAGGGGCTCCTCTATATATTCAGGGTGTATGAGTATATTTTTAGGGGATCCTCCAGGGGCTGAATCCACTTTTTCACCAGGAGGATCTCCTGTTGTGTTTGCGTTACTTTGCACATTGAGTTCCCGCTCTTTTTCCTCACACAGAGGGAGTGGCCATTACAGGTCCTGTCAGCAGCAGGAGGGTGTGCAGTGGGCGTGGCTAGTTCCCCTCCAGCAGGTAAGGGATGTTTACTTTCTAAGGGCTGTGGAACTAGTTTCAGAAATATTGTGAGCAGTTCCACAGCACCGAGCAGGAGAAATCTCCATCAGCTGGATGAGAAGTAGCCGTTTCGGTGAGAGCAGGAGGCCTTTCTCTGCCTCAGCTCCACATTGAGGATCTGCAGACATGGAGGGAAGCTGCTCTGAGCTCTCACTTATTAATGTCAGCAGCTGCACCTCTTACCCACAAGACCAGCATCTATAATGAAAAGCTCCTGTCATGTTATCTCGGTCTCTGCTATCTCTGTCTGTGTGTCTATGTCTGTCTGTGTGTCTATGTCTGTCTGTGTGTCTATGTCCAGCTATGTCTGTCTGTGTGTCTATGCATGTCTGTGTGTCTATGTCTGTCTGTGTGTCTATGTCTGTCTGTGTGTCTATGTCTGGCTATGTCTGTCTGTGTGTCTATGTCTGGCTATGTCTGTCTGTGTGTCTATGTCTGTCTGTGTGTCTATGTCCGGCTATGTCTGTCTGTGTGTCTATGTCTGTCTGTGTGTCTATGTCTGTCTGTGTGTCTATGTCTGGCTATGTCTGTCTGTGTGTCTATGTCTGGCTATGTCTGTCTGTGTGTCTATGTCCGGCTATGTCTGTGTCTTCTGTCTTTGTGTCTATTTATCGGTCTTTGTGTCTATATATCTATGTCTTTCTGTCTATTTATCGGTCTCTGTGTCTTTTTCTCTATTTATCTCTGGTTTTCTATCTCTGTCTTTCTGTATTTATTTCTGTGCCTGTTTATGTATCTCTGTAGGGGTTATTCAAAGAGCGTTTTTGGAGTACATGAACTTTCAATCAGCTCATACAGTCATCAATATTGTATGGTACCTTTTTGTATTATCAGATATCTCTTTGTATTATTAGATATTTCCCCTAGACCGCGTACGCGGACACGCCGATTACCGTTTTTTCTTTTTTTTGTTATTCAAAGAGCACCTAATTGTCCATGAAATTACACTGAACAGTAAATTTCCCCGTACAGTGCAATCTCTTGGGGATTCGGCTATTCAAAAAACAAGCCGTTTTCCAAAAATTAGCGAATTGCCAGCGAAATATGGTGATCTGCGGTGGCAGTGAAATCCCCGTAGAGAAGAAATGGTTAATCTATTCAGAGATTTTCTGTGGTTTCATTCGACAGGTATAAACAGGCGAATCCTATCAGTTTCTATGTATAAAAAAAAATCCACGTTTTTATTAAATACAGTTGTGTTCAAAATTATTCAACCCCCACAGAAATTGAGTGTTTTGGCCAGTTTGACATTGATTTTGATCATTCAGTTATCTTGCTTACAATTAAATCAAAGAGGCACGTGTAGGTCAGACAAATATAACATAACATTTATAATGAAATAACC
>RXON01002242.1:0-44802 GCA_009667805.1 Leptobrachium leishanense
GACCTTAGGGAGCGGCTGGGGTGTATTTGGTGATTAGTGAGGACAGGTAGTGGGGAGCTGAGTTAGTGAGGGTTTTGTAGGTAAGGATAAGGATTTTGAACTTAATTCTGCAGTGGATGGGGAGCCAGTGAAGGGACTCGCAGAGGGAGCGGCAGAGACAGAGCGGCGAGTGAGGTGAATTAGCCTGGTGGAGGTGTTCAGGATGGATTGTAGGGGGGAGAGGCGGGACAGAGGGAGGCCAGATAAGAGATTATTGCAATAGTCGAGTCGGGAGATTACCAGGGCGTGTATGAGTTGTTTTGTGGTGACAGCGGTAAGAAATGGCCGAATTCTGGAAATATTACGCAGTTGGTATCGGCAGGAGGAGAAAGAGACTTGATGTGGGGGATGAAGGAAAGAGCAGAGCCAGTGTAACTCCAAGACAGCGAACTTGGTTTGATGGGGAGATGGTGATACCCTCCACCGTGATAGAGAAGTCAGGAGGTGGGGAGGCATTAGAGGGGGAATAAGTAGGAGTTCAGTCTTTGACATGTTGATCTTTAGGTGGTGGAGGCCATCCAGGAGGAGATGCCAGATAAAACAGTCACTGACTTTGAGGACAGGGGAGAGAGATCAGGGGTAGAGAGGTAGATCTGAGTGTCATCAGCGTAGAGGTGGTAATTAAAGCCAAAGCTGTTGATGATTTTGCCCAGAGAGGAGGTGTAGATGGAAAGAGAGCAGAGGACCAAGGACAGAGCCTTGAGGTACACCAACAGATAGAGGCAATGAGGAGGAGGAGTTACCAGCAAAGGACACACAGAAGGACCTGTTGGATAAATAGGAGTCAACCCAAGCGAGTGCAGTGTCACCGAGACCCAGAGAGTTGAGGGTCTGTAGAAGGAGGGGTGGCCAACAGTGTCAAAAGCAGCCGAGAGGTCAAGCAGGATGAGAATAGAATAGTGGCCGTGTTTTTTTTAGCAGTTAGGAGGTGTCACGGATCCCTCTGATTACCAAAAATAGTGGTCCCTTTACGCAGACCGCTCTCTACCCTTCCGATCCTTGAATGGTCGGCAAAACTAGAAAGACAATTAACCAGACAATAGATAGACAAGAGGTAACACCAGACAGAGGTACAGAATAGGGTATTGTCACGAATCCTTCTGACTACCAAAGATAGTGATCCCTTTATGTGGATCGCTCATCTAACCTTCCCGATCCTTGAATGGTCGGCAAAACTAGATAGACAATTAACCAGGTAATAGATAAACAAAGGGAAACACCAGACGGGTACAGACCAGAGTATACGTTCTCCCTAGGACCTTAGTTTATAGCAGAGGAAATCTGATGTGTGCTTAGGGTGCCACATAGACTGACCTCGGTACCAACGTTAAGGGCAGAACCAAGAGCAGAGTAAATGCCAATACCAGGGTTATACACAGAATGGTTTGTTTGCCAATGCCAGGGGTCATACACAGGAGGGTTCGTTTGCCAATGCCAAGGGTCATACACAGGAGGGTTCGTTTGCCAATGCCAGGGGGTCATACACAGGAGGGTTCGTTTGCCAATGCCAGGGGTCATACACAGGAGGTTCGTTTGCCAATGCCAGGGGTCATACACAGGAGGGTTCGTTTGCCAATGCCAAGGGTCATACACAGGAGGGTTCGTTTGCCAATGCCAGGGGTCATACACAGGAGGGTTCGTTTGCCAATGCCAAGGGTCATACACAGGAGGGTTCGTTTGCCAATGCCAAGGGTCATACACAGGAGGGTTCGTTTGCCAGAAGCAAGGTGAGATACAGAAATCGCCAAAAATACACAAGAGCTCTGCGGGACGTGAATACCACGTCAGGGCACCGGCATGGTAGTGAGACTGGGCTTTAACCCGGCGGGTCCGCGTCAAACGCCAGGCCCCGCCCCTCGGCGTCCCACGTGAGCGCACCCGGTAGCGTACATCATTCGGCGCCTGGCCAGCGAGCAGCGAGGAATCTGCTGCCAGGCGCCCCAGCCCCTGACCAGCCGTGACAGGAGGTCGTTGGTGACTTTGGGGAGGGCGGTTTCAGTTGAGTGTAGGGGACGGAAGCCAGATTGCAGGGGGTCAAGTAGGGAATTGGAAGACAGGAAGAGGGAGAGGCGTTTGAAGACTAGTTTTTCTAAGAGCTTAGAGGTAAAGGGAAGCAGGGATACAGGACGGTAGTTGGATGGAGAGTTGGGATCTAGGGATGGTTTCTTTAGTAAAGGGGTAACTAGCGCGTGTTTGAAGGCGGATGGAAAGGAGCCAGTGGAGAGAGATAGGTTGAAGATGTGTGTGAGAGCAGGGGTGAGGAGGAGGAGAGGGGAGGAATTAGATGTGAGGGAATGGGGTCGAGCGGGCACGTGGTGAGATGTGAGGAGGACAATAAGGAATTGACTTCCTCCTCAGTGGCTGGGAGGAAGCGGCAGAGGGTGGCAGAGGGGACCTGTGGGAGTGGAGGTGGCAGATAACTATCTTGTGTTGGGATGTTGCTTCTGATAGAGTTTTTACTGAGGAAGTAGTCTGCCAGGTCTTGAGCGCTGAAGGCAGCTGAGGGGGGAGGTGCAGGTGGGTAGAGGAGGGTGTTGAAGGTGGACCAGAGCCGTTTAGGGTTGGAGGACAGCGTAGATATAAGAGATGAGAAGAAGGATTGTTTGGCCAAGTGGAGGGCAGAGGTGTATGACCAGAGAATAAACTTGAAGTGAACAAAATCAGCTTCAGAGCGGGATTTCCTCCAGGCACGCTCTGCAGTGCGGGAGCATCTTTGCAGGTAGCGTGTCTGGAGGGTGTGCCAGGGCTGAAGCTGGCGGCGTGGGGCCTTACAGAGTCGAAGAGGAGCAAGAGTGTCTAGAGCAGAGATAAGCGTAGTGTTGTAGTGATTAGTGGCAGCATCAGGGCAGGTGAAGGATGAGGTGAAGTAGGTTGGAGAATTGATGGGGGTCCACAGCATGCAGATTTCTGCGAGTGTGTGTGCGGGGTGGGGGAGCAGGGTGTTTAGGAAGTCCAGATAGGTTGAAAGAGAGAAGGTGGTGGTCAGAGATGGGGAAAGGGCGACATTTGAACTCAGAAATGGAGCAGAGGTTGGAAAAGACCAGGTCAATAACGTGACCATCGAGGTGGGTAGGGAGGAAGGAGGATTGTGTGAGTCCAAGGGAGGACGTGAGTGAAAGAAGTTTGGAGGCAGCAGGGGCGGAAGGATCGTCAATGGGAATGTTGAAGTCCCCGAGAATTAGCATGGAAGATTAGAAGACAGAAAGTGAGAGAGCCAGGTAGCAAAGTGGTCAAAGAACTGGGAGATTGGTCCCGGTGGGCGGTAGATGACTGCCACCCTGAGAGCCAGAGGAGAGAACAGGCAGATGCAGTGTGTCGCAAAGGAGGAGAAGGAGAGGGATGGGGGTGGAGGGAGATGCTGGTAGGTGCAGGTGGGAGAGAGCAGGAGTCCGACCCCGCCACCATTTCTCTCACCCGGTCTGGGGGTATGGCTCAAGTGTAGACCACCATGTGAGAGAGCAGCAACGGAGGCCGTGTCAGAGGGAGTTAGCCAGGTTTCAGTAAAGCTAGGAGGTTGAAGGAGTTTGAAAGGAAGAGGTCATGGACGGCTGTGAGTTTGTTGCACACAGAGCGAGCGTTCCAGAGGGCGCAGGAGAAAGAGGACAGGCGCTGAGGGATGATGGGAATGAGGTTGCTGGGCTTGCAGGGAGGTGATTTATGTGCGATGGAGATAGGATGAGAGGGAAGTATTGGATGTGTTGTGGGGCCAGGGTTAGGAGATATGTCACCTGAATAGAGTAACAGCAGGAGGGTGAGAAAGAGAAGGTGGGAATGGGATTTGTGGGAGTGGGAGGCAGCACGAGAGTTAGAGGGAGACCATGTTCTGAAGAAACAAAGGAGCTCATGCGAGGCCATCATGTGGGACGAGAGGAGGGAGGGAGAGATGCAGATTGTGTAGGGGTCGGTGGTAGAGGGGCAGGAGTTCCATTTAAGGAGAAAGGTAGAAGTAAAGAGCAGAAGCGTGAGAGAAAGCATGATATAGACGTGAGTTTACCAGAGTAAAAAGTGGGCCTTGCAGTTCCTTCCTTCAGGAAATCAACTCTAAACGTCCATTTAGGATGACAATGGAGCCACTCTTAGGCTAGGGTCAGACTAACGCATTTTTCACGTTGTCCGTGAAAATGTGCGTTCGAAGAATGGACGTATTTTTTCACGGAATACGCAATAGCGGTCATACGATGCGCAGTTTCATCCGTGATTTTGTACGGATCATCAATAAAACACTTCTTGCATCTGGACGTTATGTTGGCCGGACATTAGCAGTGTCTGACGTCTCCAATTCACGCACACACGCCGCTAGCGGACGCAGCGCACTCTGTACGTCAGTACTAGCGGTTTAACGTTCTCGAAAAAATGCGTTCATTTTCCACTTGCGTTGCGCGGCCGGACTTTTGTGCGACCGTACTTCGTATATTGGCCGTCATTGCCCGTCATTTGCTGCTACTACGGCCGTGATTAAGTGCGCCAGAACGCGCGTTCGCACTGCCTCAGTCTGACCCTAGCCTTAGCTGTTATATAGGGCAGACTGATTGCAGTCAGGCAGTTAAAAGGTAAACACCTGATGCTGGATGGGCTGTGTCAATAGGGCAGGAGATTTACATGCTAATTAGCAAAGCAAATGGTGGAGAAAGGAGACAAAAATAAATTTTAAAAAAAAGAGACCAAGGCAACGTTACAATGGGGGTGCCTGCAAATACTGGGTGATGGGGGTCCTACCAGCAAAAGTATGCAGGGGATCAGTTGAGATGTGGGTGTCTGGATAATGGGTGATAGAGTCTTACCTGTGGAGAGAGGAGACACAGGAATTAGGGATCGTGATGGTGGATGGCATAGGGGATCATGGATAAAGCTCCAGGAAATCAACTCTAAACGTCCACTTAGGATGCCACTTGGGGATGACACTGGAGCCAAGCAATGAATGACAGGCAATGAATTGTTCAGACTGCAGGGCAGTCACACTGACAGATTTAAACGTTTTCAGACCACCTTGATCGGGTATGTTGTAACTTGACACACATACAGGCTTAGGGATCGTGCAAACCTGGGTACTCTTGGCAAATCGAGCAAGCTGAACATATGCAGAAAACCAACAGTCTTTCGTATTTGCAGATTGTACAAGTGTATAAGATCGTATCTCATAACCCTTAGACCTGGAGCAAAACCCCGATAAGGCTGTAGCAAGAAAACCAGGGTGAGATGGGAATCTCCCCATGAAGCGAGTCAAACCCCAGGCAGCGTGCATAGGGTTAAACTAACGGTGCATGACACTAGCCACCGCTATAGCATGTAACAGGATGGTCAGCAACAGAATAGTAATGAATACAAGAGGAAGCGATGCGGGAACAGAACTCCTCTAAAGACAGAGGCAGGACAGGAGATAGAGACCGTGAATTTTGCAAGCTGCAGGGCAGCACTTAATACTAAAAGATACAACAGTACAGACTGATGATCCAAACATGCCCAGCCAGGGAGTACAAAGCCCGGAGAACCACTCAACAGCAAATTGGCTTTGTGGCCAAATGCCTGAGTGAAACAGCTTAAACTACAAACAGAATAATACCTGAAACAGACAAGGTTAATACCAGAGAGAGGTCCAAGAATCCAAGCCAGAGGGTCATACACAGAATATCAGAAATATAACTTCAGGGAACAGACGAGAGAGATCCAAACACAAGAGCCAGAGGGTCATACACAGAATATCAGAAATATAACTTCAGGGAACAGACGAGAGATCCAAACACAAGAGCCAGGGGGGTCATACACAGAATATCAGAAATATAACTTCAGGGAACAGACGAGAGATCCAAACACAAGAGCCAGGGGTCATACACGGAATATCAGAAATATAACTTCAGGGAACAGAACGAAGATCCAACACAAGAGCGGGGGGGGGGGGTCATACACAGAATATCAGAAATATAACTTCAGGGAACAGACGAGAGAGATCCAAACACAAGAGCCAGGGGTCATACACAGAATATCAGAAATATAACTTCAGGGAACAGACGAGAGATCCAAACACAAGAGCCAGGGGGGTCATACACAGAATATCAGAAATGTAACTTCAGGGAACAGACGAGAGAGATCCAAACACAAGAGCAAGAGGGTCATACACAGAATATCAGAAATATAACTTCAGGGAACAGACGAGAGATCCAAACACAAGAGCCAGGGGGGTCATACACAGAATATCAGAAATATAACTTCAGGGAACAGACAAGAGAGATCCAAACACAAGAGCCAGGGGTCATACACGGAATATCAGAAATATAACTTCAGGGAACCGACGAGAGAGATCCAAACACAAGAGCCAGGGGTCATACACGGAATATCAGAACAAGAATATGAATAATATTGCGAGCAGGAACTAGGTAGAATTTGGTTTATCCTGGCCCTATCTATAGGGCTGAACAGGTCATGTGACTGCAGACCAATTAGCCCAACAGATGGTCTGCAGAGCCTGAAAACCAAAATAAAGAGGAATCCCTGCTACCACCAGCAGGGGGCAGGGCGAGATGTGACAGATATGCTCATACACACCGCACATTACTGTGAGCTTTATTGCTGTGGAGCGCTCTGATTAATTCATACTGAGTCCGTCTGTAGCTGAAAAGTGCTGCTAGGTAGACATGTGCACAGCACAAAATTTCGTTTTGAACTAATGGATTAGTACTAAAATGCAATTTATTTAGTTGCTAAAGAAATTCGTTTTCAGTTCTTTAGTATGAAAACTAATTTCGTTCATCCGAAAACCAGTGGATACAATTACTATTGTAGTGCTCCTCAGAGGGCTGAGATCGCTGCTCGTTACAGTATCTCTCACTCTCAGCACAATGTGGGCCATATTACATAGTTGGTGCTAACTTAACCAGAGCTGTTGTAACCTTCCCAGAGCCATTATAGCCTATGGAGTTTTTCAGTTTACAACAGGCTTTAAGTTAGCACCAACATTGTAATACTGCCCCGTGTCAGGCAAAGCTGTTACAGTAACTGACTGCTGCTCATCACAGCGCTCAGAGTTTCAGTAAAACTAGTAAATAAAATTTTTTATATGTAAGAGGTTAGAATATTATTTCCTTGTTTTACTGAAACTCTGAGCGCTGTTACAGTCAGTTACTGTAACAACTGAGCCTGATACATTGTACTGAGAGATAATGTAACAAGCAGCCGATCTCAGCGCTCACAGCCACTGGATTTAAAGGGCTAAAAAAAAAGGCTCCTCTCTGTATAATGTTTAGAACATCCTCCTGCATTAATTAATACCCTCTTTGTATAATGTTAGATAACATCCTCCTGCATTAATGTCCCTCTCTGTATAGAACATTCTCCTCAATTTATACCTTTCTCTGTATAATGTATATAACATCCTCCTGCATTAATACCCCTCTCTGTATAATGTATAGAACATCCTCCTGCATTAATTAATGCCCCTCTCTGTATAGAACATCTTCCTGCATTGGCATGTGGAGGGTGCAGAACTTTGATGTTGCGATGTTGCCGCTCTTCATTGCTGGTCTCCTTCACTCATCAATGTAATATCACAAAAAGGACTGAAACTAAAATGTAGTGCATTTTATTTTAGTTTCTTTCGTTTTTTGTACTGAGCAGTTTCGTTTCTCTTGAGTCATACTAAAACTAAATTATCCCAAAATTCGGACTAAATCGTTTTAGTACTAAAACGAATGCACATGTCTACTGCTAGGATAATATAATCCGTTAAATGAAGCGGCTAGAAAGAGGTGCAGGGAATAAGCTGCTGGAGGGAGGCTTGACCTTCACACCTCACATTATTTGTGTATCGTTGTACAGTTTGATGTCGCTGCCATTTTTCTTTGCGTGCCGCTGATTTATGGAGCGTTTTGTTCCTGGTTTCACTTTTCCCACATATACCGGTCTGTTCCTGCGCAGAAAACAAACAGCGAGAGAATAAAAACACGAAATAGGTTAGAAAGTGACTCGCCGGTGAGGTCGGCCTCCGTACACGCAGGTGAATGTATATTATCCAGCCAAACCTCAGACCTAGAAAAATGCAAGAAATGTGTATTTAACCCTTTAAGATCCAGAAACTAGGCACATTATGCTGTGAATTGGCCCATAAGACGATCCGTATCATTACAGCCGTGAGAACACATAAAACTCGGGTTTACGTAAACTCTGCTGGAGTCGTAAGATCTATTATTTTTATTACAGGTTTCCTTTTGAAAGCCCCATCACTAAAGCGGAGCCGTGCAGCAGCTGCGCCCCTTATTAAGGTTTAAGGCCGGGGTCAGACGAGCTCACTATGTGCGCCCGTAGGGACGTGCCTCCTGGCGTCCATCGCAGTGTTGTGACGCTTCGACGGGGCCGGCCACACGATGTAGCGCGTACACGAATTGCGTGCGCTACAGCGGATGTGCTGCGGCCGTGCTGAAAGCCTCTCCGTCAAAGCGCTACGTCACGCGTTCAACGGGGCTGCAAAGCGCGATCCTCCATAGGACGATTGAGCCTTGCAGAGCTGAGCGCACTAACTGCGCGCAGCGAGGTGGCCAGACGGGCGTCAGAGTGGAAGGAACGTCCCCTCTCATGGACGCTCCTGTCGCTCGTAAAAACGCTTGTCTGCCAGTATCACCAGGTGCGGTCCCTCCCAGAACTCCCGATCTCCGGTGGGACTAAAGCGCGGCCATCAGGCGACTCCGGTCTCCGTGAGTAACCGGGCGGTTTCCCCCCTGCAGCGTCAGCAATTAGGTATTGAGGCCTCCAAGCCACCCATAGGAGGGGAAAACTGACGGTCCCACCGCCAACTCCCGCACCCGTCACAAGGCAGCAGGAGCCGGGGGACATAGGCCCTCCGTCTCCACAGCCCATTTATCCATAGGGAGGGGTTCACTGCGAGGAGCCACGGCAGAGCTGCGTCACGTTGGGAGACCGCAAGGTTGGACACCTGCCTAGCCAGAGAATACGGGAAACTCTGCTCAAAATCCGGCCAATGCCGCGGAACCGCACTCAGGTCGGCACGGGTACCGGAGGCACACGTCAGGTGCCAGGATAGAGCCCTCTCGGCCAACGTCCTCTCGCCTCTGCAGTCAGCCACGCCCCCAAAAATGACCATTTTTATTCAACCATTTATTCTTTTCATTTGCAGCAAAACATTTTTTTATTAATTTATTACATTTTTCTGTATTTTTTTCTGTGAAATTTTAGATATTTTTTTTCTAAATGTATTTTGTTTTATTTTGTAACAGGTTTTTTGTTATTCATATGATTTTATATATTATTTCAAGGAATTCTCATTGATTATTTTTGTTTAAAATGCCTTTTAAAAATTGCAGGTTTTTTTTACCTCTGTTCAACGGCTTGGCAGCTTTTTTTTCGGTGGATCATTGGTTGCGTTCATCGGTTTGTCTTTGCGTTCAGCCATTTATTGGCGGCGTTCAGTGGATCCATTCAGCGCACTTCGGGGACCGTTTGGTAAATGATGAATTCACCGCAGGGTGGCGTATTTAGCTTGACGAAGGGCGCCACACTGAATAACCCCCTGAGAATCTGCCCATTTTTCCGTCCTCCATGTGACCCTAAGAATCTGCTTATTCACTCCGAGATCATGAGAATCAGCCCAACCCCCATCCAAGATCCCAAATCGGCCCCTTCACCCCCAAAACCCTGAGTATCTGCCCCTTCACCCCCGGAACCCCGAGAATCTGCCCCTTCACCCCCAGAACCCTGAGAATCTGAACCTTCACCCCCAGAACCCTGAGAATCTGCCCATTTACCCTGGTACCCTGAGAATCTGCCCCTCACCCCCAGAACCCTGAGAATCTGCCCCTAACCCCCCAGAACCCCAAGAATCTGCCCATTCACCCCAGAACCAGAGAATCTGCCCATTCACCCCCAGAAACCTGAGAATCTGCCCATTCACCCCCAGAACCCTGAGAATCTGCCCTTCACCCCCAGAACCCTGAGAATCTGAACCTTCACCCCCAGAATCTGCCCCTTCACCCCAGAACCCTGAGATTCTGCCCACTCACCCACAGAACCCTGAGAATCTGCCCCTCCACCCCCAGAAACCTGAGAATCTGCCCTTCACCCCCAGAACCCTGAGAATCTGAACCTTCACCCCCAGAATCTGCCCCTTCACCCCAGAACACTGAGAATCTGCCCATTCACCCACAGAACCCTGAGAATCTGCCCATTCACCCCAGAACCCTGAGAATCTGCCCCTTCACCCCCAGAACCCTGAGAATCTGCCCCTTCACCCCAAAACCCTGAAAATCTGCCCCTTCACCCCCAGAACCCTGAGAATCTGCCCCTTCACCCCCAGAACCCTGAGAATCTGCCCCTTCACCCTGAGAATCTGCCCACTTACCCCCTGCCTGAGCCCTTGACCCCTGGCAATGCGGCATTCCCTCACGCGGCCCCCGGGGCCTTATAAGAGGAAAGTCACAGAGCGCCGCGTGATCCCATAGAAACACAAACTCATTGTTTCTGTAAGAAAAGCAGATTCTGGACAATCATTAAATCGCTTTTATTTAAGTTTCGTCTGAGGGAAACACATAATTAACCCTTTCTCTGCCAGGAAGTGTCCCCTGCGGAACAATAGGGAGTTGGACGACGCTGGATAATCTGGTTTATAAAGAAATAATGTGATTATAAAGTGAATGTGGCGTCAGATGCCGAGGCGTCGCTCTCTGTCCATTAATTTCCTGCATTACCAGCTGTTATCTGTCTAACTGGTGGGGGCAGGGAGTGGGGGTTTCTACCATCCTGTGGCTCATGAGTTGTCCCCCCCCCCGTCTGCCCCCCTTACTGTATCCTCCCCTGTTGTTTTTTGTCCCTTTCTGATTTCTCATTACTAGTTTCCCTATATTGTTTAAGATTGATGCTTGAATAACTGCCCCCCCAATCTGTACCTCCGTACATCTATCACTGCCCCCCCAGTCTGTACCTCCGTACATCTATCACTGCCCCCCCAATCTGTACCTCCGTACATCTATCACTGCCCCCCCAGTCTGTACCTCCGTACATCTATCACTGCCCCCCAATCTGAACCTCTATACATCACTGCCCCCCAATCTGAACCTCTATACATCTATCACTGACCTCCCCCAATCTGAACCTCCGTACATCACTGCCCCCCAATCTGAACCTCTATACATCTATCACTGCCCCCCAATCTGAACCTCTATACATCTATCACTGCCCCCCAATCTGAACCTCTATACATCTATCACTGCCCCCCAATCTGAACCTCTATACATCTATCACTGACCCCCCAATCTGAACCTCTATACATCTATCACTGACCCCCCAATCTGTACCTCTATACATCTATCACTGCCCCCCCCAATCTGAACCTCCGTACATCACTGCCCCCCAATCTGTACCTCTATACATCTAGAAACATAGAAACATAGAAAAATGTCGGCAGATAAGAACCTTTTCGGCCCATCTAGTCTGCCCAATTACATGGATACTTTACCTGGATTTATCTTTTGTTTAGGATAGCCTTATGCCTATCCCATGCCTGCTTAAATTCAATTACTGTTTTGGCCTCTACCACTTCAACTGGAAGGCTGTTCCATGTATCCACCACCCGCTCAGTAAAATAATGCTTCCTGATGTTACTTTTAAACTTTGCCCCTCTAATCTAAGACTATGTCCTCTTGTTTTGCTACTTTGTTTCCGTTTAAATATACTCCCTTCCTCTACCTTGTGGATTCCCTTTACGTATTTAAATGTTTCTATCATATCTCCTCTGTCTCGTCTTTTTTCCAAGCTGTACATGTTAAGATCATTAAGCCTTTCCTGGTAACTTTTCTCCTTCAAGCCGTACACCATTTTAGTAGCCCTTCTCTGAACTCTCTCTAAGATGTCTATATCCTTCTGGAGATACGGTCTCCAGTACTGCACACAGTACTCCAAGTGAGGTCTCACCAGTGCTCTCTACAGGGGCATGAGCACTTCCCTTTTCCTACTGCTAATACCTCTCCCTACACAACCAAGCATTCTGCCAGCATTTCCAAGCATTCTGCCAGCATTTCCTGCTGCTCTATTACATTGACTACTTACCCTTAGATCCTCTGAAATAATAACCCCTAAATCCCAACCCTCAGATGTATCAAATATTCTATATTCAGCCCTTGGGTTTTTACGCCCCAGGTGCATTATCTTGCACTTATCCACATTAAAACTCAATTGCCACAACTCCCACCATTTTTTTAGTTTACCTAAATCATTTGTCATTTGGCTTTCCCTCCAGGAACGTCAACCCTGTTGCAAATCTTTGTGTCATCAGCAAAAAGACATACTTTGCCATTAATACCTTCTGCAATATCACTAATAAAAATATTAAAGAGAATGGGTCCAAGTACTGACCCCTGAGGTACCCCACTGGTAACAAGACCTTGCGCCGAATAAACTCCATTTACCACAACCCTCTGTTGTCTGTCTCTCAGCCACTGCCTAATCCATTCAACAATATTGGAATCCAAGCTCAAAGATTGCAATTTATTGATAAGCTTCTATGCGGAACAGTATCAAAAGCCTTACTGAAATCTAAATAAGCAATGTCTACTGCACCACCTGTGTCTATTATTATTGTTACCCAATCAAAAAAATCAATAAGATTAGTTTGGCATGATCTCCCTGAGGTAAACTCATGTTGTTTCTGATCCTGTAATCCATTTTTTTTTTCCAGATGTTCAACAATCCTTTCCTTTAACATGGTTTCCATTAATTTCCCCACTACTGACGTAAGACTAACTGGCCTATAGTTCCCAGATTCCTCCCTACTACCCTTCTTGTAAATAGGCACAACATTTGCTAATTTCCAGTCTTCTGGGACGACTCCCGTTAACAGATTTATTTAACCAATCCTTGCTAACGGTTTTGCTATTACATCACTGAGCTCTTTTAATAATTTAGGGTGGATCCCATCAGGCCCCATTGACTTATTTGTCTTTACTTTAGACAGCTGCTGTAGAACCTCCTCCTCTGTAAACTGATATGTAATTGTCTCGTTAGTGTTTCCTCCTAACTGAGGTCCCTTTCCTTCCTTTTCTTCTGCAAAGACTGAACAAAAATATTCATTGAGGCAGTCAGCGAGACTTTTATCCTCTTCTACATACCTTCCTTCCTTTGTTTTTAATCTAATCCTTGTTTTACTTTTCTTTTCTCGTATATGTATCTAAAAAATGTTTTGTCCCCCTTTTTTACTGACTGAGCTATTTTCTCTTCTGCGTGTGCTTTGGAAGCTCTTATAAATTGCTTTGCCTCTTTCTGCCTAATCTTATAGGTTTGTCTATCTTCTTCACTCTGAGTTGTTTTAGAATTATTGAATGCTGTCTTTTTGTTCTTCACTATTTTGGCCACTTCTGCAGAGTACCACAGTGGTTTCTTCCTTTTTTGTGTTTTGCTAACAAGTCGAATGCAATTGCCTGTGGCCTTCAATAATGCCTCCTTTAAATAATCCCATTTCTCCTGGACTCTCTTTAAACTCCTCCAGTCTGATAATGACTCCTTCACACAAAGTCTCATTTTAGAAAGATCTGTTTTTTTTAAAGTCTAAAACTTTTGTTTTTGTGTGGTGCGGCTCCATCCCTGTTCTTATATTAAACCATACTGACTGGTGATCACTAGATCCCAAATTTTCACCTACAACAACGTCCGATACCAAACCTCCATTTGTGAGTATTAAATCCAATATGGCCTCTTTACGGGTCGGCTCCTCAACTACTTGTGTTAGAGATAATCCCAGTAGGGAGTTTAGAATATTTGTACTCCTGGTGCACCCAGCTATTTTGGTTTTCCAGTTCACATCAGGAAGATTAAAGTCCCCCATGATAATAACTTCCCCCTTCATTACCATTTTGGCTATTTCCTCAAGCAGCAGATTATCTAGTTCTTCTACTTGTCCAGGGGGTCTATAGATCACACCTACACGAGCTACTGTATGATTGCCAAATGTTAGCGTAACCCAAACTGACTCTATGTTCACCTCGCTCACTTTTATTTGGTTCGTTTTTATGTTGTTTTTCACATACAGGGCCACTCCTCCTCCTTTCCTACCTTCTCTGTCTTTTCTATATAAAGAGTACCCCGGAATTGTTATGTCCCAGTTATTTTTCTCACTGAACCATGTCTCAGTAACCACACTGGCCCCCCAATCAGAACCTCCGTACATCACAGCCCCCCAATCTGAACCTCTGTACATCTATCACTGCCCCATGTCACGGTTCCCGGATCCCACCACGCAGCCCTTAAAGCCCAACACTCCACAGAGCCAAAAAGCTACCAACAGAGTAGCCGTAGAACAATCCCTAACTGTCTGGTCCTTAAAAATTGTATACTAGCTAGACAGGGTTAATCAAAGACAATGTCGTAATACAAAACCAGGTCAGCAACACTGGGGTAGTCAGACGAGCCAGAGTCAGGAATACAGAGAATAGAATAGTCAAATGGAATAGCCGGGTCGATATCAGTGCAGTAGCGTAGTACAAGGAAAATAGTCTAGGGCAACGGAAGGCAGAATAGTCAGAAAACAAGCAGAGGTCAATACAGGTACAGGGAGCTCAGGTATGGATAACCACGATCTGGCACTGCTGAGAAGGAACTGTGTGTTTTTAAAGACCTTCACCAGACCGCGCCCCCCTCTCAAGCCGCGCCTCATGCAGCCACCTCCCTGCCTGTCTCTATTTAAACCGGGTGTTGGTCAGCAAGCAGCATCAGACATGCTGCCTTCCAGCACACTGGAGAGGCTGGAAGCCCCCAACGTTAAAGTACCCCCCTCTCCACAGGAGGCCACCGGACGACCAACAGGACAAGTGGCAGGACGACCACCAGGGCGAGTGGCAGGACGACCACCAGGGCGATCTGGGTGCGAGGCATGGAACGCCCTGACCAACCTAGAGGCAGACATGTTGGAAGCCGGAACCCAGGACCGGTCCTCCGGACCATAACCCACCCAATCGACCAAGTACTGCAGAGCACCCCTGAACAGCATAGAATCCAGAACTTTCCTAACCTCATACTCTGTCTCCCCATCAACCTGAACAGGTGGAGGAGGAGGAACGACCCGCGTGTACCTGTTACACAACAAAGGCTTCAGTAGGGAGGTGTGGAAGACGTTGTGCAAGCGAAGATGTTTAGGAAGGGCAAGAGCATAAACCACAGGATTAATGCGGCGAATGATCTTATATGTGTATACTGCTGATCCCCTTAACCTGTCGAACAGTTCTGATATAAGAGGGATAGGGTACACATTCTTGATGGTGATCTTGTTAAGCCCCCTATAATCAATACACGGGCGTAAATCTCCTTTTCTAGACACAAAAAAGAACCCAGCCCCTGCTGGAGAAGAGGAAAGTCTGATAAAACCTCTCTCCAAATTCTCTTTTATGTACTCCTCCATGATTTGGTTCTCTTTTATGGATAGAGGATATACTTTGCCTCGAGGAGGCATGGTACCTGGATGAATATCTATGGCGCAATCATACGGTCTATGTGGAGGTAGTTTCTCTGCCTCTCTTTTATCAAATACAGCTCTGAGGTCGGCATACTGGTCAGGAACCTCTGTAGACAATGGGGGAGCTGTAGGTGTGTTCAGGGCACCAATATGTTGAATAGGTATTAAACAAGTCCCAAAACAAGCAGGACTCCAAGACAGTATCTCTCCCTTAGCCCAATCAATAACAGGATTATGTTCCACCAACCAAGGGAAACCAAGCACAACAGGATTGGAAGGTGAACGGATAACCTGAAATATGATCTCTTCTTTATGTAAGAGACCAGTGGTAAGAACCACTGTAACCGTATTGTGAGTAATCCTAGGGCAGGATAACGGTCTACCGTCTATGGCTTCGACGGCTAAGGGTGTCTCTCTTACAACCAGAGGGAGAGAAATGGAAGAAGCGTATTCAACAGCGATAAAATTACCAGCAGCCCCAGAATCAACAAAAGCGGTAGTATGTGTGGTCTTTGTCTCCCAAGCCACGGATACTGGTAACAAAAGTTTAGTGTCTGTGACAGGAGACATGAACGTCACACCCAAGGCCTGTCTCCTCAGCTGCCTTAAGTGCGGTAGTTTTCCGACTTATGATGCATTCTAGGGCGAGTGGGACATTGAAGTCGTAAATGTCCTTTCAAACCACAATACAGGCACGATCCCTCACGAAGACGCCTTGTTCTCTCTTCCTCTGTAAGTCTAGTATGGCCTAGTTGCATAGGCTCAGAAGGAGGAGATAACTCTCTGGGTGGTGCCTGAAAGACAGGGGCCAACCTTGGTAACGGTCTCTTAGGTTTCTCTCTTGGAGTTCTTCTGTCCCTTATCTGATCATCCAGATCTATACAATAATCAATGAGTTCACTCAATACCTCAGGTAATTTACGAGGAGCCGATTCATGCATCAATGACTCTGATAACCCCTCCATAAAAGCCAGAACCAGAGCCTCATCAGTCCAGTTCACATCAGAAACCAACCTTTTAAAGTCTATGGCATAATCAGACACAGTCCTGTTCCCTTGACGTATGCGGAACAAGGATTTGCCAGCTACCTTGGCCTTTCTGGTAGGATTAAACGTACGTTTTAACTCGGCTATGAATTCTTTATAGTTCCGTACGATAGGTTTCTCTGCCTCCCATAAAGGATTCGCCCATGTCAACGCTCTGCCAGACAGATGGTTAATAATGAACCCCACTTTGGCTATGTCAGTGATAAACATTTGTGGATTTAATTTAAAATGAATATCCACATGGTCCAAAAATCCCCGGCACTCGAGGGAGTACCGTCAAACCTCATGGGAGCGGTCAGGTGTACCTGGGATGTCTGAACGACAGGGGACACAGGTATAGCAGGCGGAGGTGCAACCCCAGCTGGTTCCAGGTGAGCCGTACGAGTCAGGATAGTTTGTAAGGCGAGAGAAAACTGATCCATCCTATGGTCCTGCTCGTCCTGTCTGGATACAAAGTTACTCAAATGTTGTGTTAAGTCTGCGGGATCCATTTTGGCCAGATCGTAATGTCACGGTTCCCGGATCCCACCACACAGCCCTTAAAACCCAACTCTCCACAGAGCCAAAAAGCTACCAACAGAGTAGCCGTAGAAGAATCCCTAACTGTCTGGTCCTTAAAAATTGGCCAGGTATAAGTATACTAGCTAGACAGAAAGGGTTAAGCAAAGACAATGTCGTAATACAAAACCAGGTCAGCAACACTGGGGTAGTCAGACGAGCCAGAGTCAGGAATACTGAGAATAGAATAGTCAAATGGAATAGCCGGGTTGATATCAGTGCAGTAGCGTAGTACAAGGAAAATAGTCTAGGGCAACGTGAGGCAGAATGGTCAGAAAACAAGCAGAGGTCATTAACAGGTTAAATCACGAGAATACCGGTACAGGGAGCTCAGATATGGATAACCACGATCTGGCACTGCTGAGAAGGAACTGTGGGTTTTTAAAGACCTTCACCAGATCGCGCCCCCCTCTCAAGCCGTGCCTCATGCAGCCACCTCCCTGCCTGTTTCAATTTAAACTGGGTGTTGGTCAGCGAGCAGCATCAGACATGCTGTTTTCCAGCACACTGGAGAGGCTGGAACCCCCAACGTTACACCCCCCCAATCTGAACCTCTGTACATCTATCACTGCCCCCCCAATCTGAACCTCTGTACATCTATCACTGACCCCCCAATCTGTACCTCCGTACATCTATCACTGACCCCCCCCAATTTGAACCTCTGTACATCTATCACTGCCCCCCCAATCTGAACCTCTGTACATCTATCACTGCCCCCCCAATCTGAACCTCCGTACATCTATCACTGACCCCCCCAATCTGAACCTCTGTACATCTATCACTGACCCCCCCAATCTGAACCTCCGTACATCTATCACTGACCCCCCCAATCTGAACCTCTATACATCTATCACTGACCCCCAATCTGAACCTCTATACATCTATCACTGCCCCCCCAATCTGAATCTCTGTATATCACTGACCCCCCCAATCTGTACCTCCGTACCGCTATCACTGCCCCCCAATCTGAACCTCTATACATCATCACTGACCCCCCCAATCTGAACCTCTGTACATCTATCACTGACCCCCCCAATCTGAACCTCTGTACATCTATCACTGACCCCCCCAATCTGAACCTCTATACATCTATCACTGACCCCCAATCTGAACCTCTATACATCACTGCCCCCAATCTGAACCTCTGTATATCAATGACCCCCCCAATCTGTACCTCCGTACCTCTATCACTGCCCCCCAATCTGAACCTCTATACATCTATCACTGACCCCCCAATCTGAACCTCTATACATCTATCACTGTCCCCCCAATCTGAATCTCTGTATATCACTGACCCCCTCCCAATCTGAACCTCTGTACATCTATAACTGCCCCCCCAATCTGAACCTCGGTACATCTATCACTGCCCCCCCAACCTGAACATCACTGACCCCCCCCAATCTGAACCTCTGTACATCTATCATTGACCCCCCCAATCTGAACCTCTGTACATCTATCACTGACCCCCCCAATCTGAACCTCTGTACATCACTGACCCCCGCAATCTGAACCTCTATACATATATCACTGCCCCCCCCAATCTGAACCTCTGTACATCACTGACCCCCGCAATCTGAACCTCTATACATCACTGACCCCCGCAATCTGAACCTCTATACATATATCACTGCCCCCCCAATCTGAACCTCTGTACATCACTGACCCCCCCAATCTGAACCTCTATACATCTATCACTGCCCCCCAATCTGAACCTCTGTACATCACTGACCCCCCCAATCTAAACCTCTCACTGCCCCCCCAATCTGTACCTCCGTACATCACTGCCCCCCAATCTATCACTGCCCCCAATCTGAACCTCGGTACATCTATCACTGACCCCCCAATCTGACCTCCGTACATCACTGACCCCCCAATCTGTACCTCCGTACATCTACCACTGCCCCCCCAATCTGAACCTCTGTACATCTACCACTGCCCCCCCAATCTGAACCTCTGTACATCTACCACTGCCCCCCAATCTGAACCTCTGTACATCTACCACTGCCCCCAATCTGAACCTCTGTACATCTATCACTGCCCCCCCAATCTGAACCGCTGTACATCTATAACTGCCCCCCCAATCTGAACCTCTGTACATCTACGCTGATCCAAATCTCTTTGCATCTATCCCTGACCCAATTCATAAACCTCTGTTCATCTACTGATCCGAACCCGGACCTTTCTACATCTATTCCTGATCCAATCTCTGCATCGCTGCACATCTGTCCCTGAAGTTCTGTACATCTACTACTGATCCGAACCCAGAACACCCGATACTGATCCGAACCTCTCTGGATCTATCACTGATCCAATCCCCGAACCTCTGTACATCTATCACTGATCCAATTAGCAAATATTCACTTTATTTTGCTGAAATTTGAGTCCCCAAAACAATTATCGGACGTGGCCGAAATCGCCAAATTGTACCAATAACAGCCGAACTGAAAAGAATGAAGAAAAAATAAAAAGTCTCCTATGCTCCCAATAGGTTAAAAATCAATAAAAAAAGTAGCTAAATAATATAGAAAAATCCTTTATTAAAATATTTTTTAACAGACCTTTTTTATTATAAGTCTTATAAAAAAAAAAAAATGCCGGAAAAAAAAAAGGAAAAGAATAAACGACCTTTAAAATAATAATAATGATAATGTGATTCCAGTGAATCCTATCGGATTCGCCTGTTTAAACCTGTTGAATTGAATCACTGAAAATCAGGACATTTCATCACAATTTCAGTGAAATTCGGCGTTCTGTGAATAGAAGGCACAAAAGGCTTCTATGGGACAATTTTGATGCCGCCGAATTGCAGCGAAATGCACCGACCGTATCTCAATTCTACGCAAACCGACAGCTTTGTGAATGGACCAATTGCCCCGAAAATGCAGATAACGGTGAAATTCACCACTCAGTGCAATTTGGTGGAATTCAGAGGTTAGTGAATAACCCCTTTAGTAAAATATACCTAATGAACATCAGAGGGCGCCCGCGCACAGCTACACATCACAACACACACAGTACAGGAAAACCTGCTACACATCACAACACACACAGTACAGGAAAACCTGCTACACATCACAACACACACAGTACAGGAAAACCTGCTACACATCACAACACACACACACTGTACAGGAAAACCTGCTACACATCACAACACACACACACACTTTACAGGAAAACCTGCTACACATCACAACATACACACAGTACAGGAAAACCTGCTACACATCACAACATACACACAGTACAGGAAAACCTGCTACACATCACAACACACACACACTGTACAGGAAAACCTGCTACACATCACAACACACACACACTGTACAGGAAAACCTGCTACACATCACAACACACACACACTGTACAGGAAAACCTGCTACACATCACAACATACACACAGTACAGGAAAACCTGCTACACATCACAACACACACACAGTACAGGAAAACCTGCTACACATCACAACACACAGTACAGGAAAACCTGCTACACATCACACACACACACAGTACAGGAAAACCTGCTACACATCACAACACACACACAGTACAGGAAAACCTGCTACACATCACAACACACACACAGTACAGGAAAACCTGCTACACATCACAACACACACACAGTACAGGAAAACCTGCTACACCCACTTATCATCTGTCTGTTTAACCCATTAACCAACAATGCCCGTACTTGCCATCATCAGGACCCAGACACAGAACACACAGAGACACTGTGTAATCACTTACAACAAGACAAAGCCAGGAGACAACAAAGCATGACAATACAAGCTTCATTTAACTCATAAATCACTGCACTGCCATTACATCTCTTTAACCCATTAAACACTTTGCTTCC
Organism: Leptobrachium leishanense; assembly: GCA_009667805.1. Classification (NCBI taxonomy): domain Eukaryota; kingdom Metazoa; phylum Chordata; class Amphibia; order Anura; family Megophryidae; genus Leptobrachium; species Leptobrachium leishanense. The sequence goes on from RXON01002242.1 coordinate 20,941, forward strand.
ACTAAATCTCTTTAACCTATTAATCACCTCGCTGCCATTAGATAATTTAACCCGTTAACCACCTCGCTGTCATTTGATCCCTTCGACCCATTAATTACCTTGCTGTCATTAGATACATTTAACCCATTAATCACCACGCTGTCATATCTTTTAACCAATTAATCACTTCACTGTCATATCTGTTAACCCAATAATTACCTTGATGTCATTAGATACATTTAACCCATTACTTATATCCCTTTTAGCCCAATAATCACTTCACTGTAATCTTTTAACCCATTAACCACCCTGCTGTCATTTGATCCCTTCAAACCATTAATTACCTTGCTGTCAGTAGATACATTTAACCCATTAATTATATCCCTTTTAGCTCATTGATCACCATGCTGTCATTATATCTTTTAACCCATTAATCACTTCACTATCAATAGATCCTTTAACCCAGTGGTTCCCAACCGCGGTCCTCAGGTCCCCTAACAGGCCAGATTTCAGGCTGGGGGTCAGGCGAACGCAGTGCGAACGCGCGTGCAGCCGCACTTTATCACGGCCGTAGTAGCAGCAAATGACGTCCAATATACGAAGTACACAACGCAAGCGGCAAACGAACGCATTTTTTTTGAGAACGTGAAACCGCTACTACTGACGTACAGAGTGCGCTGCGTCCGCTAGCGGCGTGTGTACGTGATTAGGAGACGTCAGACGCTGCTAATGTCCGGCCAACATAACGTCCAGACGCAAAAAGTGTTTTATTGATGATCCGTACAAAATCACGGACGGAAATGCGCATCGTATGACCGCTATCGCGTATTCCGTGGAAAAATACATCCATTCGTTCGAACGCACTTTTCCACGGATGACGCGAAAAATGCGTTAGTCTGACCCTAGCCTTAAGGATCGCTTTGGGGAAATGCAGAGTGAATCCTGCAATCACTGAGCAGCAAATCATATCACCTGTGCTGTGCTTCAGCTATATGGCAAACCTGACCTGCTGGGGGTACTTGAGGACAGCGGTTGGGAACCACTGCTTTAACCCATTAACCACCTTGCTGTCAATTGATCCCTTTGACCCATTAATTACCACTCTGTCATTAGTTACCTTTAACCCATTAATCACCCTTCTGACTTTTACATCACGCAGGGCTGTCGCTGTCGTCCCTTTTAGGCTAGGGTCAGACGAACGCATTTTTCGCGTCGTCCGTGAAAAAGTGCGTTCGAACGAATGGATGTATTTTTTCACGGAATACGCGATAGCGGTCATACGATGCGCATTTTCGTCCGTGATTTTGTACGGATCATCAATAAAACCCTTTTTGCGTCTGGACGTTATGTTGGCCGGATATGAGCAGCGTCTGACGTCTCCTAATCACACACGCACGCCACTAGCGGACGCAGCGCACTCTGTACTAGCGGTTTCACGTTCTCGAAAAAATGCGTTCGTTTGCCGCTTACGTTGCCCGGTCGAACTTTTGTGCGGCCGTACTTCGTATATTGGCCGTCATTTGCTGCTACTATGGCCGTGATAAAGTGCGGCTGCACGCGCGTTCGCACTGCGTTCGTCTGACCCCAGCCTATCCCGTGTCAGTAAATCCAGCTCGTGATGTGTTTACATAATACAGAGCACAGACAGACATCGCAAACTTGCATAATGTTCTGTTTTTGAATCAGTTCAAAAGGAGAATTGTCGTATAAACTAATGTTTTTGCCTTTAACCCTTTAAACTTGATCCTTCTCATGTCACACAACTCTTAGAAGCTATCAGATCTTCAAACGAACCAGAGGAATCGAGGTTAACATGCTAGTCACGCTCCCCTGGGTGTGCCCATCATTCCAGAAGTGGTGGGACCAGTTGGACGGGTGAGATGGCTTTGTGATGTTCAGCACAGCTAGTCTTTTCACAGTTCCTGTATTGGTGGCCTTCAGATAAACATTCAGACCTTGGACTCGATCCAGGAGGTTTTTTTTCTTCATTTCTCTTCCGTCATATTCACCACCTGAGACTCCCAGGAAAAACGAGCAGAGCATTAACGCAGCATTACACTGTATCTAAGCACTTATTACAACACACCAGGCGTTCTAACACGCAGGCGCAATCCTAAAAAAAGTTCAACAGATATATATTGTATCTGTATTATACACATATATTATAGGTATGACGGAGCAACATTAAAATGCAGGCCTAGCAAATCAAGTTATATTTAAAATTCTCCTGAGATAGCATTAAAACACACTCTATGGGGAGGAATTTCTAAATATCAGGAAATCCTTACCCAGGGTTGGCTCCCACGCTGACATAAAGGGACATTAGGGCTCGAGGGGGAGTTCTCTGTGTGATTTCCCACTTTCTTGGAAACCACAGAAAGCCCAGGTTCAGTTTGTGCTGTGACATTGTGTCTGGTAAATTGGTAATCATCCCCTAATTCACATGAAAAGTGTCAGAGGTGCCACGGGGTAATATCACAATCATGTAAACCTGTCCGCATAATGACCCCTAAAATCTAAAGTAGACCATAGAGTTGCCCAACGATCCTCAAAAACAGGAAGGCATTGCCTCAGGTAACATCAGAAAGATTATGGCAACAACAAAATCCCCAAACTTCCTCTTTAAAACAAAGGAGGTTAATTGCAACATAAATGTCTAGAACAGAAGTCAGGCTGGAATCCCAACTCCTAACCAGAACCGCTCCCATCACCCCATGTCAGACACAGCTACAATCAGGGGTGCTGCCCTACACCCTCCAAACTCTGCGGCCCCATCACCATATACCTTAACCAACATGACATTTACACAAACATTCACCACCTATAGCGGTACAAGAGCAAAATATCTGATGTATGGAGGAGCCCCTAAAAAGACAGCCGCACACCCTGAATATATGGAGGAGCCCCTAAATAGACAGCCGCACACCCTGAATATATGGAGGAGCCCCTAAAAAGACAGCCGCACACCCTGAATATATGGAGGAGCCCCTAAAAAGACAGCCGCACACCCTGAATATATGGAGGAGCCCCTAAAAAGACAGCCGCACACCCTGAATATATGGAGGAGCCCCTAAAAAGACACCCGCACACCCTGAATATATGGAGGAGCCCCTAAAAAGACACCCACACACCCTGAAAATATAGAGGAGTCCCTAAAAAGACAGCCGCACACCCTGAATATATGGAGGAGCCCCTAAAAAGACAGCCGCACACCCTGAATATACGGAGGAGCCCCTAAATAGACAGCCGCACACCCTGAATATATGGAGGAGCCCCTAAAAACACACCCACACACCCAGAATATATGGAGGAACCCCTAAAAAGACACCCGCACACCCTGAATATATGGAGGAACCCCTAAAAAGACACCCACACACCCTGAATATATGGAGGAACCCCTAAAAAGACACCCGCACACCCTGAATATATGGAGGAGCCCCTAAAAACACCCGCACACCCTGAATATATAGAGGAACCCCTAAAAACACACCTGCACACCCTGAATATATGGAGGAACCCCTAAAAAGACACCCACACACCCTGAATATATGGAGGAGCCCCTAAAAACACACCCGCACACCCTGAATATATGGAGGAACCCCTAAAAAGACACCCACACACCCTGAATATATGGAGGAACCCCTAAAAAGACACCCGCACACCCTGAATATATGGAGGAACCCCTAAAAACACACCCGCACACCCTGAATATATGGAGGAACCCCTAAAAAGACACCCGCACACACCCTGAATATATGGAGGAACCCCTAAGGCTGGGGTCAGACCAGCGCACTTTTAACGTGCGTTCTGGCGCACATAATTACGGCCGCACTAGCAGCAGATGACGGGCAATGACAGCCAATATACGAAGTACGGTCGCACGAAAGTCCGGCCGCGCAACGCAAGTGGAAAACGAACGCATTTTTTCGAGAACGCCGAACCGCTAGTACGGACGTACAGAGTGCGCAGCTGCGGCATAGCGGCGTGTTTGCGTGATTAGGAGATGTCAGACACTGCTAATGTCCAGCCTACATAACGTCCAGACGCAAAAAGAGTTTTATTGACGATCTGAAAAAATCACGCACGAAAAATGCGCATCGTATGACCGTTTTCGCGCACTCCGTGAAAAAATACGTCAATTCGTTCGGACGCACTTTTTTACGTTCGCGTGTAAAAATGCTTTCGTTTGACCCTAGCCTTAAAAGACACCCGCACACCCTGTATATGTGGAGGAGCCCCTAAAAACACACCCGCACACACTGAATATATGGAGGAGCCCCTAAAAACACACCTGCACACCCAGAATATATGGAGAAGCCCGTATTCAGACCCTAAAAAGGTACCCATGCATCCTGAATACATCAGACATCTATGAGACAGGGTATTAGGTCGTTAAAGAGGGCTATTCACTGTTTTGCCCTCCAATTGTCCTTTCACTCACCTCACCGAATATGTTTTATGCCCAGTCCTGGTTTGACTATATAAGAATACGTCACTGGCTTCAATATAAAACCAGAGTTACAAAAAGCTGAACAAGAAGCAATGAGCTCAGAGCAAAGAAGCAATGTGGGCTGCAGTTGGCTGGCTGAGATAAGTAGGAGTTGTTTGTTGTTGGCTGCTTTTCCGAACCTCCTTTGGATGTTTATACCAGGGAAAAACTCAGGAATTCCTTACCATGTAAGGCTGATTTCCGGCACAAAGCCTCACCCTGTCCCGATGTCATCACACCTTACTCAGGTTCCCTAATCTCTCTATTCAGACAGCGCCAAGCAGTCTCTCTGTATTGCACGCGGGTCACAGCCTCAATCTCTGCAGTGCTGTGTGACACACAGGTTACATCAGTGCAAAGGATTGTGTGTAATCTGTTATTTAAACAAACGCAGGAGTTTACATAAAAGAAGAATCTGTGTAGCACTAAATCCACTACATCTTCCTATAATACAGGGGTTAGAACATGCCTCACTACTGTACTTACAGAACAGGGAAAGTCCATATTTTGTATTCCTGGGCAAAAGTCTTGTTTCTCATTGTTCCATTTAGGCTGGGGTCAGACCAGCGCACTTTTAACGTGCGTTCTGGCGCACATAATTACGGCCACACTAGCAGCAGATGACGGGCAATGACGGCCAATATACGGCCGCACAAAAGTCCGGCTGCGCAACGCAAGTGGAATTTGAACGCATTTTTCTGAGAACGCTGAACCGCTAGTACGGACGTACTGAGTGCGCAGCTGCGGCATAGCGGCGTGTTTGCGTGATTAGGAGATGTCAGACGCTGCTAATGTCCGGCCAACATAACGTCCAGACGCAAAAAGAGTTTTATTGACGATCCGTACAAAATCACGCCCGAAAATGCGCGTCGTCTGACCGTTTTTGCGCATTACGTGAAAAAATACGTCAATGCGTTCGGACGCACTTTTTCACGTTCGCGGGGAAAAATGCTTTCGTCTGACCCTAGCCTTAATAAACCTAAAAAGAACAACAAAGAGTTAATTCACAAGAAAGACAAAAATATACAAGAAAACATGTATCTAAAAGAAACCGATACATTACATCTTCACACTGTGCTTTTACACAATCCTATAACAACTTCAAAAACCAGAAGGCCAAAAGGGGGGCTGCATTTTACCCCTAAAAAGACATTGCCAAAACCCCAAATATACGGGGAGCCCCTAAAAAGTCACATGCACAACCTGAATATACTGTATGAGGAGCCCTATTAAGGCAACTGTATAAGCAGAATATATAAAGGAGCTCTGAAAATAAACACCCTAAATGTTAAATATATGGGGGAGCCTCTAAACACGCACCCACACCCCCTGAATATATGGAGGAGCCCCTAAAAACACACCCACACCCCCTGAATATATGGAGGAGCCCCTAAAAACACACCCAGACACCCTGAATATATGGAGGAGCCACTAAAAACACACCCACACACCCTGAATATATGGAGGAGCCTCTAAGGCTAGGGTCAGACGAGCGCATTTTCGCGTTGTCTGTGAAAAAGTACGTTCGAACGAATGGACGTATTTTTTCACGGAATATGCGATAGCGGTCATACGATGCGCATTTGCGGCCGTGATTTTGTACGGATCATCAATAAAACACTTTGTGCATCTGAACGTTATGTTGGCCGGACATTAGCAGCGTCTGACATCTCCTAATCACGCACACACGCCTCTAGTGGACGTAGCGCACTCTGTACAACCGTACTAGTGGTTTTACGTTCTCGACAAAATGCGTTCGTTTGCCACTTGCGTTGCGCAGCCGGACTTTTGTGCGACCGTACTTCGTATATTGGCCATCATTGCCCGGCATTTGCTGCTAGTGCGGCCGTAATTAAGTGCGCCTGCACGCGCGTTCGCACTGCGCTCGTCTGACCCTAGCCTAAAAAGACACCCGCACACCCTGAATATATGGAGGAGCCACTAAAAACACACCCGCACACCCTGAATATATGGAGGAGCCCCTAAAAACACACCCACACACCCTGAATATATGGAGGAGCCCCTAAAAAGACACCCACACACCCGGAATATATAGAGAACCCCTAAAAACACACCCACACACCCTGAATATATGGAGCCCCTAAAAACACACCAACATACCCTGAATATATGGAGGAACCCCTAAAAACACACCCACACACCCGGAATATATGGAGGAACCCCTAAAAACACACCCACACACCCTGAATATATGGAGGAACCCCTAAAAAGACACCCGCACACCCTGAATATATGGAGGAACCCCTAAAAAACACACCCACACACCCTGAATATATGGAGGAGCCCCTAAAAACACACCCACACACCCTGAATATATGGGGAGCCCCTAAAAACACACCCACACACCCTGAATATATGGAGGAGCCCCTAAAAAGACACCCACACACCTGGAATATATGGAGGAACCCCTAAAAAACACACCCACACACCCTGAATATATGGAGGAGCCCCTAAAAAGACACCCGCACACCCTGAATATATGGAGGAACCCCTAAAAACACACCCACACACCCTGAATCAATGGAGGAGCCCCTAAAAAGACACCCACACACCCTGAATATATGCAGGAGCCCCTAAAAACACACCCGCACACCCTGAATATATGGAGGAATCCTAAAAACACATCCACACACCCTGAATATATGGAGGAGCCCCTAAAAAGACACCCGCACACCCTGAATATATGGAGGAACCCCTAAAAAGACACCCGCACACCCTGAATATATGGAGGAACCCCTAAAAAGACACCCGCACACCCTGAATATATGGAGATCCTAAAAAGACTAATATATAGAGGAACCCCTAAATAGAGGGACGAGCCTGTTGAGACATGGGTTCAATCCCGTCAAGAGCACCTCTCCAGTAAGTGTCCTTTGGCAAGACACCTAACGGTACATTCTCGCCACCCAGGACATACTGAAAACCAGAGAAATATCAATGTATCCTTCCTGGTAAAATCCTTTCTCAATAATAAAATAAAAAATTAGGAGAGAAGGGTGTGGGTCACAATAAGTACTTGGGGAAAGTGTGTGTGCACACACACGCGCAGGGGGGAGGGGGTTTCGGGTCCATTGTGTTATTACTTTGTAAACTGCAGGTTATCCAGTGATGAAGCAATCAATCAGCCCCTCTCCATGGAGAGGACCTTTCACCCCAGACTCCAAAATGCCTCCCATTGAAAGTTTGGTTTTGAAATCTTTATACCTCTGAGCATGTTGTTCTTGCAGAATTTCTTGAAAAGGGAACAATAAATTCTGAATGGACAAGTTCCAAATATTAATCAAATAGATGATTTATTTTGATTCAATCTTCTCACTTCAGCTGGTTTGGAGAAAACGTGTTATTTTCTATTCTACATTTCACAAAATAATGAATGACAGCTCAAGTCAAACATTTAAGTTTTCAGTTGCTAGAATTAAAGGAACACTCCACTCAAAAACCCCCCCCCCCGTTTTTTTTCCTAATCTATCCTTATTCCCTTAATAAAAAGTTTTTGGGTTTTTTTGTGTAACTTTTTTATACTCACCTCCCTCCTCTTCCGCTCCCATCCTTCTTGCCTTCTGGTTTACGTGAGAGGCGCGCCTCTCACATAAGCCAGCCAATCGGCAGGCTTCCTCCCGGCTCCCTCTGAGGATTAGTATTGTGCGCAAGAGGATGCGCGCAACACTAACCCTCAGCCGCTGCAGCCAGCTACTGCGGCGAGTTGGAGACGTCATCGCGCTGAAAGCGCGATGACGTCTCCTACTGGCAAAAGTCGGCAGAAGCGGGAAATATGATTCCCGCTCTGCTGACTGACAGCCTGGGAGGGCGGAGTAAACTCCTCCGCCTCTCTCAGCTGTTTTCAGCTTTTTCTGCTGAACTGCCGAGCGGAGGGAGGGGGGACAGGGGGCAGCATACTCTGGGCATCATGACCACCTAAAATAGCTTAGGTGGTCATGTTGCCTAGAGTATCCCTTTAATTCCCACCATTTCTCTCTTTTCAAGCAACTGGTGGCAGGACCTACTATATTTTTTGCATATCACAGAGCCCCACAGCAATAAAACTCCCAGTAATGTGCAGTGTGTATGAGTGTATCACAGAGCTCCACAGGAATAAAACTCCCAGTAATGTGCAGTGTGTATGAGTGTATCATAGAGCCCCACAGGAATAAAACTCCCAGTAATGTGCAGTGTGTATGAGCGTATCACAGAGCTCCACAGCAATAAAACTCCCAGTAATTTGCAGTGTGTATGAGCGTATCACAGAGCTCCACAGCAATAAAACTCCCAGTAATGTGCAGTGTGTATGAGTGTATCATAGAGCCCCACAGCAATACAACTCCCAGTAATGTGCAGTGTGTATGAGTGTATCATAGAGCCCCACAGCAATAAAACTCCCAGTAATGTGCAGTGTGTATGAGCGTATCACAGAGCCCCACAGCAATAAAACTCCCAGTAATGTGCAGTGTGTATGAGTGTATCACAGAGCTCCACAGGAATAAAACTCCCAGTAATGTGCAGTGTGTATGAGTGTTATCATAGAGCCCACAGAATAAAACTCCCAGTAATGTGCAGTGTGTTATGAGCGTATCACAGAGCTCCACAGCAATAAAACTCCCAGTAATTTGCAGTGTGTATGAGCGTATCACAGAGCTCCACAGCAATAAAACTCCCAGTAATGTGCAGTGTGTATGAGTGTATCATAGAGCCCCACAGCAATAAAACTCCCAGTAATGTGCAGTGTGTATGAGTGTATCATAGAGCCCCACAGCAATAAAACTCCCAGTAATGTGCAGTGTGTATGAGCGTATCACAGAGCCCCACAGCAATAAAACTCCCAGTAATGTGCAGTGTGTATGAGCGTATCACAGAGCCCTACAGCAATAAAACTCCCAGTAATGTGCAGTGTGTATGAGCGTATCACAGAGCTCCCTAGCAATAAAACCTACAGTAATGTGTGGTATGAGCGTATCACAGAGCTCCACAGCAATAAAACCCACAATAATGTGCAGTGTGTATGAGTATATCACAGAGCCCCACAGCAATAAAACTCCCAGTAATGTGCAGTGTGTATGAGCGTATCACAGAGCTCCACAACAATAAAACTCACAGTAATGTGTGGTATGAGCGTATCACAGAGCTCCACAGCAATAAAACTCCCAGTAATGTGCGGTGTGTATGAGCATATCACAGAGCCCCACAGCAATAAAACTCCCAGTAATGTGCAGCGTGTATGAGCGTATCACAGAGCCCCACAGCAATAAAACACCCAGTAATGTGCAGTGTGTATGAGCGTATCACAGAGCTCCACAGCAGTAAAACTCCCAGTAATGTGCAGTGTGTATGAGTGTATCACAGAGCTCCACAGCAATAAAACCTACAGTAATGTGCAGTGTGTATGAGTGTATCACAGAGCTCCACAGCAATAAAACCTACAGTAATGTGTGGTGTGGTATGAGCGTATCACAGAGCTCCACAGCAATAAAACTCACAGTAATGTGTGCTTTGAATTTGGAGCCATTTGGGATCCTCTCAGGTTAGAGGTTGTGGGGTTTAGTGATGGGTGTTAATATGGGTGAGGGGGTATATAGGCACAGCGTGGCTTATATTAGGTTTTAATAACTGAAAGCATTCAGGTAACATTGGTGCAGGTTTATCAGGGGACACCTGTGAGGGAATAAACTGTTATAATCCTGTATATAAACAATTACAGCCCACAGGTTCTACACAGACTGTAACAATGAAGGGATGATAGAGGAGGAAGTGTCTGAATCCAGCCTGTGGGGTGATCAGGAGGTGACACAGAAACTGCCTCACTCCGCACTGTTTCCTCCTCCCCTGCAGTGCTGCCTCCGCCGAAACCTGCTTTACAGGAGACTGGCTCTGAGGTAAACAGGAAGCCGCCATGATGCCCCAGGCCCCGCCCCCTATCACCTGCACTCAGGGTGCCGGAGGGGTGGAGCCGCTGCGCCTGCTACCTGTGGGGGCGTGTCCGTGTATGGAAAGGTGGCAGGAGCGGAAGTCAGGCGGGTAGAAGCTGAGGAGTCGCGCGGAGGAAAGGACGAGACAGAGCGAGAGCCAATCAGTGTTCGGGAGGGAGGGCGCGTCGCAGCTCGGACAGGTTACATAGCAGAGCTTCAGGACTGCCAATCAGTAGCCGGGTGGTCGTACAGCAAGGTGACCCCCCTCCAGCCAATCGCAGCGGAGGTGCACGCTGTTAGCGTCTTGCTTCCAGCTCTCGCCAATCAGAGCAGCCTGCTGCCCTCACCGCAGCCAATCTCCGCGTTCGCTGCGAGGCGTCACGTGCTCTGCCCGCGGAGCTCCCGTCATGGCGGCTTGGTTCCGCGCCCTGCTGACGCTGCTGTTGCTGCCGCTGGCCCTGGCGGACAGCGAATGCGGCGGCTTCGAGTTGATTTCCGGTTCCGGGCTGGAGAACCTGGAGTCCTTGTGGGTGAAGGTGCTGGATTCCCCTGAGGTGGACCTGGACGAGGAATGCTGGGAGAAATGCTGCGCCGACCCCAACTGTGACCTGGCCATGCTGAGGGGCCCCCAGAGCGAGTGCCACCTCATCAGCTGCGCCTTCAACGGCCTCGACATGTGCGACCTAAAGGAGATGGAAGGGGCCCGGGCATACAAGAGGGGCGGCCTGGGGCCCAAACCCACCCAGACAGGTAACTGCTCAGCCCGCACAGGCGGGACCTGGCCTACTTTAACCCCGCCCATACCTAGCATGGGCTGACCCCGCCCACGAGGATCACCCCCACCTCTCTAAACGCTCGATTGTCCCACGATAAACACACTCGGACCGCTCCTAACCCCGCCCACGCGGATGTTTACCTTTCATAACTCCACCCCAAGAGGGCTTGAGCTCATAACCCCGCCCACTAGGATCATCAGCTTCTTAACCATGTGTATGCGTCTCATAACCCAACCCTCAAAATTACCACCCCCTCAGAATGCCAGCCTCCGGGGTATCACACCTCTGTAGCCCCGCCCCTGAGGATCATCACACTTTTATACACACAACTGTGACGTACTGGACATGCCCAGGCCTCATAACCTCACCCAGACAGGTGACCTTTCATAACTCTAGCCCATGGGGGGCGCTGAGTTCTCATAACCCCGCCCATGAGGATCATTATTAACCTTTTCAAATTTAATCCTTTCAGTTATCCCTTTCATAGCCCTGCCCACGCGGGTTCTGTGTTTTTATAACCCCGCCCACCTAGGTACTACACCTCCCTAACCCCGCCCACCTAGGTACTACACCTCCCTAACGCCGCCCACCTAGGTACTACACCTCCCTAACGCCGCCCACCTAGGTACTACACCTCCCTAACGCCGCCCACCTAGGTACTACACCTCCCTAACGCCGCCCACCAACGTACTACACCTCCCTAACGCCGCCCACCAACGTACTACACCTCCCTAACGCCGCCCACAACGTACTACACCTCCCTAACGCGCCCACCAACGTACTACACCTCCCTAACGCGCCCACCAACGTACTACACCTCCCTAACGCCGCCCACCAACGTACTAACACCTCCCTAACGCCGCCCACCAACGTACTACACCTCCCTAACGCCGCCCACCAACGTACTACACCTCCCTAACGCCGCCCACCAACGTACTACACCTCCCTAACGCCGCCCACCAACGTACTACACCTCCCTAACGCCGCCCACCTGGACCATCATTCTTCTAAATCATGTTTAAACGGCTTTTTATGTGTGTCCTGCACTTTATAACTCGCAGTGGAGCAGTCCAGGCGCCCCTGATCCTGCCACAATGGTTCCTCCCCCTTTAGACATGTAACATTCTCCCCTAAACGTGCGCAGAGCTCCGCCTCCCTGTGTCCCATTCACTACACCCTGATCTTTATTGGTTGTACGTCGCACTGCGGTGCCGTCTCTCTGCAGGGCGCTGTGCTGCACTGTGCGCCGTTGTTTTCCCGTGCCGCAGCTCACTCGTGTTATGTGAGACGTGCTGCCGGTGTTTGCAGGGACCCCGCCTGCCGGTGTTTGCAGGGACCCCGCCTGCCGGTGTTTGCAGGGACCCCGCCTGCCGGTGTTTGCAGGGACCCCGCCTGCCGGTGTTTGCAGGGACCCCGCCTGCCGGTGTTTGCAGGGTCCCCGCCTGCCGGTGTTTGCAGGGACCCCGCCTGCCGGTGTTGACCTTTTTGCCTCTCTGAATAACCAGAGTTTGCCGGAGTTGTCTCGGTGATGCCCGCCGGTGCATTGTTACCCGTTTAGCAGCGTTGTACGATTCTCCGGAGGCCCCCAGGTGCAAAGCGACACGTTGTGAGTCTATGGCGCTTTTTATTATACATGCGTCACAGGCAGCCAATCAGCATGCACAGAGCGGCGAACTGGCTACGGGACTCGGACACGCACCGTGATTGGCTGTGTGGGACTACAGGACGCGAGCAGTTGTGCATATGGGGGGGGCTGTGATTTATGTTTGTGGCTGGGGACGGTCCTTGCCGCGTCTGTCTGTGTGAGGTGTCTCTGGTTACATTGTGTTGTTTTGTGCGACACGGAGCGGCTCGGCACAATCTATAAAACACAAAACCACGTGTACAAAGTTACTGCGCTCTGACCTAATCAGCGGGAGGTAAGGTTCAGGACCCCCCCCCCCCCCCCCTCCCGCATTGTGCCGTTGTTACTGTGTGTTGTTTTTGACGTCACCTGTCGTGCGGCTAAAAACAATCACAAACCGGTCCGACCGGCTGAGAGGAGCCTGGGAATTAATGGGTGACATTCTCACGTTCACCGTCCGTCCTTCCTGCGGCTTTTATTCTCGCCATGTCTGTCTGTCCTCAATATCTCAGGGTAATATTTTGGGTTGCTGTGATCGAGTGCAGGATCCTGCGACGCGCCGGTCAATCCCGCCATCTTTACAGCCGCCGCGTCCCTGTCAAGCTTCCCCTGATGCTCGTTTGCAGGGGTCAGCAACACCCCCCCCCCCCCCCCCCATGTTTTGGAACTAAATCTCCCATGATGCTGAACTACTCATTAGGTTGGCTGAGCCTCATGGGACATGTAGTTCCAAAACACGGAGGACCAGTGCGCATTAGTCTCATTTTAGTTTCATGAAATGCCTCCCCTCCCCCCCCCCCATGTGAATATCTTTTAGGGGTTCCTCCATATATTCATGGTGTGCAGGGGTGTTTTTAGGGGCTCCTCCATATAATCAGGGTGTGGGTGTGTTTTTAGGGGTTCCCCCATATATTCAGGGTGTGTGGGTGTCTTTTTAGGGGCTGCTCCATATATTCAGGGTGTGGGTGTGTTTTTAGGGGTTCCCCCATATATTCAGGGTGTGTGGGTGTCTTTTTAGGGGCTCCTCCATATATTCAGGGTGTGTGGGTGTCTTTTTAGGGGCTCCTCCATATATTCAGGTGTGTGGGTGTCTTTTTAGGGGTTCCTCCATATATTCATGGTGTGTGGGTGTCTTTTTAGGGGCTGCTCCATATATTCAGGGTGTGGGTGTGTTTTTAGGGGTTCCCCCATATATTCAGGGTGTGTGGGTGTCTTTTTAGGGGCTCCTCCATATATTCAGGGTGTGTGGGTGTCTTTTTAGGGGCTCCTCCATATATTCAGGGTGTGTGGGTGTCTTTTTAGGGGTTCCTCCATATATTCATGGTGTGTGGGTGTCTTTTTAGGGGCTGCTCCATATATTCATGGTGTGCAGGGGTGTTTTTAGGGGCTCCTCCATATATTCAGGGTGTATTTTAGGGGTTCCTCCATATATTCAGGGTGTATTTTAGGGGCTCCTCCATATATTCAGGGTGTGTTTTTAGGGGCTCCTCCATATATTCAGGGTGTGTGGGTGTCAGTTTAGGGGCTCCTCCATATATTCAGGGTGTCATTTTAGGGCTTGTATCCTCTTACACCCCATACAGTCGTCGCCCGCCCCTGGCAGATGTTTAATTCTCTGTACACGATGGTTATTATCTGTGACGTCGCCCCCCCTGGAGGTTTTGGTGTGTGTGCGCACAGTGACCGGGGGCTGTTTATACTGTAGGTTCAGTGATCCCTGGAGGGGCGAGACATTGGGCTGTAATCTTAGGGTGTTGTGCTCCTGTCATGCTGCGAGGGGAATGTTGGGCCGGGCCCCCATGTGTTACCTAGGTTTATGGGGATGTGATGGGGGTTACGGGGCGTGATTTGGGGGGGGTTACGTGGCGGTACGGGGACGTGATTGGTTTACCCAGAAGCCTCTTAAACAATTGGCACCAGTTTCCTAAATCCAGCAGACAGACCTGTTACTCGAACCTCCTAAAAAATGTCTCGAGGCCCTGGAGAGTCTCTGCTACCTCCAGGGGCCACAGACCGGCCCCGCAGTGCCGTGCCACCTCCGCCCGTGTAGTGCTCTGGTTATAGGGGAGGAGTGGTGTGAAGGCTCTCGCCCCGTCTTGTGTGATCGTGGTCATTCTCACCCACATTAACGAGGATTCCCACACAAAATAACTTTAATATATTCCCCTCCTCCAGATTTCTGTTTGCCCAAACCTGAGACGGGCCGCTGCCGCGCCTACTTCCCCAGGTGGTTTTACGACGCCGAGACTCAGACCTGCCAGAACTTCACATACGGCGGCTGCCCAGGAAACCTCAACAACCATCTGGAAGAGCAGAGCTGCCTGAGCAAATGCAGCGGAGTGAGCGGTATGTAAGGGGGGTGTGGCTTCTGATATCTCCCGCTCCTCGGGGGAGGAGCCTTCTGATATCTCCCGCTCCTCGGGGGAGGAGCCTTCCTGCGATGGGAACACATGCAAAGAATTCAAATTCAATCCCGTGTCACCAGAAGGTGATCTCCTGGAGCAGTGACGGCGAACCCTGGCACCCACATGCTCCTGAACTGCATAACCCACGATGCTCTGCCAGCCTGTGTTACCAAGCATCATGGGACATGTAGTTCTGATATTTCTAGGGTGCCCAGTGGTCAGTCTGAGATGGTGCCGGTTCCTGTTGCTATGGGTGCGATTTCTAAATGGCAGGAAACCTGCACCCCTCCCCCCCCCCTTCTTTTTAATGTTATTGATTTTTATTCCAGTTAACCCGGGATGGGGGGGGGGGGCGCACGTTTTGAGTTATTTTCTATGTTTTCCACTAACCATCCTCTTGCACGTCATGCCATCTTTCCTGCTTGCTTGCTGCTCGCTCTCTCCCAGGTGTCGCCCCGAGGTGAGCGTTACACCCCAGACCTGTTTTTTGCGGGCGTCTCTAATTGTTTGTTCTCGCTGGTTTATCTCCCCCTCGGTGTGGCGGGCCACGCCGCCCCCGTCACGTCTGTGATCGACGAGCCCAACCACTGATTTCACGCAAAACGCGTTGGTTTATTTTCTTTTTAGTTGTGGATCCGTCCAATGACGTGCGGCCTCCCAGCAAACGCACCGCCGAAGCCCTTTCCCTCCAACGTATGTATATAAAGCGCCGCACTTAATTCCCCCCCACACTTTCTGTGTTTGGGATGTTTTGTCTTGTGGCGGGATTTGGTTTGTTGTTGTTTGTTTTTTCCCATTTGATTGTGATCACCCTTTTAATTCATAAATTCACCTTTTTATATGAAGAATTACCCATAATCCAATGCGACATGGAAACGCTAACAATCCCCCACAAGGCGCGTCTGGGTTTAGCATTATTATTTAGGCCAGGGGCACACGGGACATTTTCTTTAACGCACATTACGTGCGTTAAAAAAACCAGCGTCGCACTCGACGAGCGCCCCCCCGCGCGATCTTCTTTAGGAGGATAGCGGAGCCCCCCCCCCCAACAGTGATTCGCGTTGACGGGGCTCCGCTATCCTCCTATGGAAGATCACGCAAGGGGGGGGGGTGGCGGGCGTCGAGTGCAACGTTTTATTTTTGTTTTTAACGCACGTATTGTGCGTTTAAAGAAAACGTCCCGTGTGCCCCTGGGCCTTAAAGGAAAAACGAGGATCGGGATTTTACCCCATTTACTGTAATCTCTCCTGGCAGCGCTCGGGTATCCTGAGTATTCAGCGCTGCGTGAGTGCGCGTTACCTGCCGGACTCCTGTGAACGCTATTGGCTGCTGCTGCTTGCCTTCTGTGCACTTGACTGATCAATCACACGGTGGGAAATGTAACTGCTGCTCCCTGTATTGTGTCCCCTCTGTATACCATGCATAATATCAGTGAATCCCAGACTCTCTGTATTGTGTCCCCTCTGTATACTATGCATAATATCAGTGAATCCCAGACTCTCTGTATTGTGTCCCCTCTGTATACCATGCATAATATCAGTGAATCCCAGACTCTCTGTATTGTGTCCCCTCTGTATACTATGCATAATATCAGTGAATCCCAGACTCTCTGTATTGTGTCCCCTCTGTATACTATGCATAATATCAGTGAATCCCAGACTCTCTGTATTGTGTCCTCTCTGTATACTATGCATAATATCAGTGAATCCCAGACTCTGTATACCATGCATAATATCAGTGAATCCCAGACTCTCTGTATTGTGTCCCCTCTGTATACTATGCATAATATCAGTGAATCCCAGACTCTCTGTATTGTGTCCCCTCTGTATTATGTGTAACGCAGACCTACTGGTCATGATTATACGGACACACGTTCATGATACATTATTCTCTGTAATAACATTATTTTCCTTTTTTAGTTCCCGTTACGGAGCCGGACACAACGAAACCCCCGAACACACTGAATTATGAAGGTCTGTCTGTGTGTGTGTCGCTGTCTGTGTGTGTGTCGCTCTTGGTGTGTGTCGCTGTCGTGTGTGTCGCTGTCTGTGTGTTGTGTCGCTGTCTGTGTGTGTGTCGCTGTCTGTGTGTGTGTCGCTGTCTGTGTGTGTGTCGCTGTCTGTGTGTGTGTCGCTGTCTGTGTGTGTGTGTCGCTGTCTGTGTGTGTGTCGCTGTCTGTGTGTGTGTCGCTGTCTGTGTGTGTGTCGCTGTCTGTGTGTGTGTCGCTGTCTGTGTGTGTGTCGCTGTCTGTGTGTGTGTCGCTGTCTGTGTGTGTGTCGCTGTCTGTGTGTGTGTCGCTGTCTGTGTGTGTGTCGCTGTCTGTGTGTGTGTCGCTGTCTGTGTGTGTGTCGCTGTCTGTGTGTGTGTCGCTGTCTGTGTGTGTGTCGCTGTCTGTGTGTGTGTCGCTGTCTGTGTGTGTGTCGCTGTCTGTGTGTGTGTCGCTGTCTGTGTGTGTGTCGCTGTCTGTGTGTGTGTCGCTGTCTGTGTGTGTGTCGCTGTGGTGTGTGTCGCTGTCTGTGTGTGTCGCTGTCTGTGTGTGTCGCTGTCTGTGTGTGTGTCGCTGTCTGTGTGTGTGTGTGTGTCGCTGTCTGTGTGTGTGTGTGTGTCGCTGTCTGTGTGTGTGTGTGTGTCGCTGTCTGTGTGTGTGTGTGTCGCTGTCTGTGTGTGTGTGTGTGTCGCTGTCTGTGTGTGTGTGTGTCGCTGTCTGTGTGTGTGTGTGTCGCTGTCTGTGTGTGTGTGTGTCGCTGTCTGTGTGTGTGTGTGTCGCTGTCTGTGTGTGTGTGTGTCGCTGTCTGTGTGTGTGTGTGTCTGTCTGTGTGTCGCTGTCTGTGTGTCGCTGTGTGTGTGTCGCTGTCTGTGTGTGTGTTGTGTCGCTGTGTGTCGCTGTGTGTCGCTGTGTGTCGCTGTGTGTGTGTCGCTGTGTGTGTGTGTCGCTGTGTGTGTGTGTCGCTGTCTGTGTGTGTGTCGCTGTCTGTGTGTGTGTCGCTGTCTGTGTGTGTGTCGCTGTCTGTGTGTGTGTCGCTGTCTGTGTGTGTGTCGCTGTCTGTGTGTGTGTCGCTGTCTGTGTGTGTGTCGCTGTGTGTGTGTCGCTGTCTGTGTGTGTGTCGCTGTCTGTGTGTGTGTGTGTGTCGCTGTCTGTGTGTGTGTGTGTCGCTGTGTGTCGCTGTGTGTCGCTGTGTGTGTGTCGCTGTGTGTGTGTCGCTGTGTGTGTGTCGCTGTGTGTGTGTGTCGCTGTGTGTGTGTCGCTGTGTGTGTGTGTCGCTGTCTGTGTGTGTGTGTGTCGCTGTCTGTGTGTGTGTGTGTGTCGCTGTCTGTGTGTGTGTGTGTCGCTGTCTGTGTGTGTGTCGCTGTCTGTGTGTGTGTCGCTGTCTGTGTGTGTGTCGGTGTCTGTGTGTGTGTCGCTGTCTGTGTGTGTGTCGCTGTGTGTGTGTCGCTGTCTGTGTGTGTCGCTGTCTGTGTGTGTCGCTGTCTGTGTGTGTGTCGCTGTCTGTGTGTGTGTGTGTGTCGCTGTCTGTGTGTGTGTGTCGCTGTCTGTGTGTGTGTGTGTGTCGCTGTCTGTGTGTGTGTGTGGTGTCGCTGTCTGTGTGTGTGTGTGTGCTGTCTGTGTGTGTGTGTGTTGCTGTCTGTGTGTGTGTGTGTGTTGCTGTCTGTGTGTGTGTGTGTGTATGCTGTCTGTGTGTGTGTGTGGTATGCTGTCTGTGTGTGTGTGTGTATGCTGTCTGTGTGTGTGTGTATGCTGTCTGTGTGTGTGTGTATGCTGTCTGTGTGTGTGTATGCTGTCTGTGTGTGTGTATGCTGTCTGTGTGTGTGTACGCTGTCTGTGTGTGTGTCGCTGTCTGTGTGTGTGTCGCTGTCTGTGTGTGTGTCGCTGTGTGTGTGTGTCCTGTGTGGTGTCGCTGTCTGTGTGTGTGTCGCTGTCTGTGTGTGTCGCTGTCTGTGTGTGTGTGTGTGTCGCTGTCTGTGTGTGTGTGTGTGTCGCTGTCTGTGTGTGTGTGTGTGTCGCTGTCTGTGTGTGTGTGTGTTGTCGCTGTCTGTGTGTGTGTGTCGCTGTGTGTCGCTGTGTGTCGCTGTGTGTGTGTCGCTGTGTGTGTGTCGCTGTGTGTGTGTGTCGCTGTGTGTGTGTGTCGCTGTGTGTGTGTGTCGCTGTGTGTGTGTGTCGCTGTCTGTGTGTGTGTGTCGCTGTGTGTGTGTGTGTCGCTGTCTGTGTGTGTGTGTGTCGCTGTCTGTGTGTGTGTGTGTCGCTGTCTGTGTGTGTGTGTCGCTGTCTGTGTGTGTGTGTGTCGCTGTCTGTGTGTGTGTGTGTGTGTCGCTGTGTGTGTGTGTGTCGCTGTCTGTGTGTGTGTGTGTCGCTGTGTGTGTGTGTGTGTCGCTGTCTGTGTGTCGCTGTCTGTGTGTCGCTGTGTGTGTGTCGCTGTCTGTGTGTGTGTGTGTGTCGCTGTCTGTGTGTGTGTGTGTGTCGCTGTGTGTGTGTCGCTGTCTGTGTGTGTCGCTGTCTGTGTGTGTCGCTGTCTGTGTGTGTGTGTGTGTCGCTGTCTGTGTGTGTGTGTCGCTGTCTGTGTGTGTGTGTCGCTGTCTGTGTGTGTGTGTGTCGCTGTCTGTGTGTGTGTGTGTCGCTGTCTGTGTCTGTGTGTCGCTGTCTGTGTGTGTGTGTGTGTCGCTGTCTGTGTGTGTGTGTGTGTCGCTGTGTGTGTGTGTGTGTGTCGCTGTCTGTGTGTGTGTCGCTGTCTGTGTGTGTGTGTGTCGCTGTCTGTGTGTGTGTGTCGCTGTCTGTGTGTGTGTGTCGCTGTCTGTGTGTGTGTGTCGCTGTCTGTGTGTGTGTGTGTCGCTGTCTGTGTGTGTGTGTGTCGCTGTCTGTGTCTGTGTGTCGCTGTCTGTGTCTGTGTGTCGCTGTCTGTGTGTGTGTGTGTCGCTGTCTGTGTGTGTGTCGCTGTCTGTGTGTGTGTGTGTCGCTGTCTGTGTCCTGTGTGTCGCTGTCTGTGTGTGTGTGTGTGTCGCTGTCTGTGTGTGTGTGTGTCGCTGTCTGTGTGTGTGTGTCGCTGTCTGTGTGTGTGTGTGTGTCGCTGTCTGTGTGTGTGTGTGTCGCTGTCTGTGTGTGTGTGTGTCGCTGTGTGTGTGTGTGTCGCTGTGTGTGTGTGTGTGTGTGTCGCTGTGTGTGTGTGTGTGTGTGTGTCGCTGTCGCTGTCTGTGTGTGTGTCGCTGTCTGTGTGTGTGTCGCTGTCTGTGTGTGTGTCGCTGTCGCTGTCTGTGTGTGTGTCGCTGTCGCTGTCTGTGTGTGTGTCGCTGTCTGTGTCTGTGTGTCGCTGTCTGTGTGTGTGTGTGTCGCTGTCTGTGTGTGTGTCGCTGTCTGTGTGTGTGTGTGTCGCTGTCTGTGTCTGTGTGTCGCTGTCTGTGTGTGTGTGTGTGTCCGCTGTCTGTGTGTGTGTGTGTCGCTGTCTGTGGTGTGTGTGTGTCGCTGTCTGTGTGTGTGTGTCGCTGTCTGTGTGTGTGTGTGTCGCTGTCTGTGTGTGTGTGTGTCGCTGTCTGTGTGTGTGTGTGTCGCTGTCTGTGTGTGTGTGTGTCGCTGTGTTGTGTGTGTGTGTGTGTCGCTGTGTGTGGTGTGTGTGTGTGTCGCTGTCGCTGTCTGTGTGTGTGTCGCTGTCGCTGTCTGTGTGTGTGTCGCTGTCTGTGTGTGTGTGTCGCTGTCGCTGTCTGTGTGTGTGTCGCTGTCGCTGTCTGTGTGTGTGTGTGTCGCTGTCTGTGTCTGTGTGTCGCTGTCTGTGTGTGTGTGTGTGTCGCTGTCTGTGTGTGTGTGTTGTGTCGCTGGTGTGTGTGTGTGTGTGCTGTCTGTGTGTGTGTCGCTGTCTGTGTGTGTGTGTGTCGCTGTCTGTGTGTGTGTGTCGCTGTCTGTGTGTGTGTCGCTGTCTGTGTGGTGTGTGTGTCGCTGTCTGTGTGTGTGTGTGTCGCTGTCTGTGTGTGTGTGTGTCGCTGTCTTGTGTGTGTGTGTCGCTGTCTGTGTGTGTGTGTGTCGCTGTCTGTGTCTGTGTGTCGCTGTCTGTGTGTGTGTGTGTCGCTGTCTGGTGTGTGTCGCTGTCTGTGTGTGTGTCGCTGTCTGTGTGTGTGTGTGTCGCTGTCTGTGTCTGTGTGTCGCTGTCTGTGTGTGTGTGTGTGTCGCTGTCTGTGTGTGTGTGTCGCTGTCTGTGTGTGTGTGTCGCTGTCTGTGTGTGTGTTGTGTGTCGCTGTGTGTGGTTGTGTGTGTTCGTGCTGTCGCTGGTCTGTGTGTTGTGTCGCTGTCGCTGTCTGTGTGTGTGTCGCTGTCGCTGTCTGTGTGTGTGTCGCTGTCGCTGTCTGTGTGTGTGTCGCTGTCGCTGTCTCTGTGCTGTGATTTAAAACCTAATCTGATTTATAAGAGCCGGCATAGAGCCGCCAGGATACACAAACCCTGCCCGGTGTACGTGTGTGTTATTGTGTTACTAATGTCGCGGCCACAGATCTATACATCGCAGGTTATGTCCTGACTGTGCGCGCTCTATATATTTCAGAGTCCTGCGCTGCGCCCAAATACACCGGCCCATGCCGGGCCGCCTTCCGGCGCTGGTACTATGACACGGAGACCAGATCCTGCGCCACATTCACGTACGGAGGATGTCAAGGGAACAAGAACAACTACCTGAGCGAGAGCGACTGTACCCGGACCTGCGTAGGTGAGGCCGCCCAGAGATTGTTTTCCTGTCGCGTCCTCAGTCACTTTAAATGATTTCCTCGTGGGACGCAGATGGTCATTTATTTGTTACTATGTGTCTTGTTCAGGGTTGTGTTTATGTGTGTGCTGGAAAATCTGCTCCCTGCAGACCCCGGCCTCTCTCACTTTGCACCAGATCCGACTCGTGTATCTTTTTATATATTTATATCCGGGAAAGCCCCTTTATCGTATGTTTTTGATTTGAAAATGGTAACATTTATTCAATCCATACGACCTGTGGCGCGAGACGACGGGCCTGTGCCTGTGGCGCGAGACGACGGGCCTGTGCCTGTGGCGCGAGACGACGGGCCTGTGCCTGTGGCGCGAGACGACGGGCCTGTGCCTGTGGCGCGAGACGACGGGCCTGTGCCTGTGGCGCGAGACGACGGACCTGTGACACAATTATACATAAGAACTAAGCATACCATAGAATAAAACATGGAGCAGAGCATTTCCACAACCTGCAAGTCACAAACATACTTTCCTGTTCAATCATTCTAAGGCTCGGGTAACGCATCATCTTTATTAGCACCGGACCCTCACAAACTGTGCGAGAGAAAAAGGGAGGGGGGGGAGTGTATTCTGTGTAACGCTGACATATTGGTGAATCCCAGACTCCCTGTATGGTGTCCTCTGTAATTTTATTGTGAGGACACCATACAGGGAGTTTGGAAACGGTGCCGACGTGTCTGCACATCCCTCTTTCCTGTCAACCTCCAAGGTTTGCGTTGCGCAGTGGGAGGAGCTAGTACATTAAGGCGTCCTCGATCAGACTAACTGCTCGTCCCACCTCAGATCCTGTCCGCATCGGAAACCAGCTCTGATCCCATGGATAATAGCCGTGCGCATGCGCCTCCGCCGTACTGTCATGCTCACCTTTACCTGCAGTGTCTGTGCTGGGATTGGTGGAGCTTCCGACCAATGAGGATGTAAAGATATAAAGCAAAATGATACTGATTTTCCCCCCCCCAAAACCCGCGGCCTTTTCGATGTGATCGGCCGGATTGGGGATTGTGGGATCGGTTTAGACAGTAACGTGTTTCTTTCTTTGTAGATTCTATGCCGGAACCCGGGAAAGTGAAAGCCCCCAAATCCGCCAAGTTCCTAGGTCTGTTTTTGTGTGTGTGTGTTCTATGCAACATACCCCCCCCCTGTGTTTGAGCTGACGTTTACACTGATGTTGTGACGGGTTTAGGCAATGTGTGTGATCATCTTATAACCAACCCCCCCCCCCATGTGACACATCCTGTTTTATACCCGCTGTGCTGAGTACGTGCCTCCTCCTGGAGCTCCCTGCAGTGCAAGGGTTAAATACTCAGTGAGTGGAGAGGGTGGGATGCAAACCCGGGTGATCCCATAACAATACACATGCCAGGGGGGGCCACACACCCTTAACATGCATATTTCATAACAGCGAGTCACACATTGTTAGGTTGTGTGTGTGTGTGTTATTGTGTTACTGATGTCACAGATATAAACACCGCGGGTTAAATCCTCACCGTGCCTTCTCCCTCCAGAATACTGTGCCGTACCCAAATACACCGGGCCGTGCCGCGCCGCTTTCCAGCGCTGGTATTACAACACCGAGACCGAGTCCTGCTCCACCTTCACGTACGGAGGATGTCAGGGGAACAAGAACAACTACCTGAGCGAGGACGACTGTACCCAGACCTGCATAGGTGAGGCCACGCGGCCCCCCCCCCTCCTGATCTAAAGGGGTTTTGTGTCCTGGATAACGGGTCGTGTGGTTTATATGGGGGGGGGGGGAGGTTGTATTGGTTTATATGGGGGGGGGGGGGGAGGTTGTATTGGTTTATATGGGGGGGGGGGGGGAGGTTGTATTGGTTTATATGGGGGGGGGGAGGTTGTATTGGTTTATATGGGGGGGGGGGGAGGTTGTATTGGTTTTATATGGGGGGGGTTGTATTGGTTTCACTTTTTTTTTTTTTT